>JAUOBX010426877.1:0-10494 GCA_032360705.1 Eupentacta quinquesemita
CTATTGTTCGATTCAAGCTATTCGCGTGCCCTCGCAAAACGTGCACCGTATACCGAATAGTATACTTCTATGTGAACAAATGCAATAGTAAATGATATAGTGAACTGCTGTCTACAAATCAAGTTATTTTTATCCGGATTCTGCTAATTTGTATAATTATATGTTGACGGCTTACATAATCATTTCTTACAAAAATACAGAACATTGAGTAGGCTGTGCCCACTGACTTATCCACCTCCCTGATCCCATGCCTACATCTGATTAGCCGCTCTTGGAACAAACTTAAAACGTATCTCCTCCGGTGTAGAATTAGAGTCACACTCCATGGTGATGTGTACACTCCTCCAGACCTCGTTTCAGAGTGTAGCGAAGACAATTTTCGGATAGCTCATGCATGCATCTTTCATTTCGAGTAAATAAATTTGATATTTCACTGAGCAGTGTTACACGTTACTTTCGAATTCTGGTGCAGGCGGGCTTACCTCAATTGCTCTTTGTAGACCATAACCTATGCACGTTCCCCAACCGGCAGTGGTCGGTATTTGTCTCGCTAATTCTTCTCTCGTGTCCTCCGAGTCGATGATGGTTAGGCCACTCACAATGGTGGCAATGTAGTCAAAATCCACAATTCCGACGTAACTCCCCTCACGCACAACCTTTAGGAGGAAGTTTTGCGATGCGGTCGACAGTTTTTCGATTCGATTATTAGTCTAGAAAACGAGAGATAAAATTCATAAGACCTTGCACGTCATGCCCAGGATAGAGAATGGTCAGGTTTGTGTATGTTGCAGTCGATTTAATTACTATCCAATATAGTCCGGCGGGCTGGCAAGAAGAGATGGGTATGTAATTCGACGTTAAGCCATTATTAGAGGTTTTCCGACCCAGTGCCTCCAGGACACACCATAACAAATCTCCATGAACAGTTGAACACTGCTTTTCTTATAAACCAACAACTTCGACCTTCGATAAATTTGCACACAGAGGTCAGACAGGGTCAACTCATGGCGCGTTTCGATCGGAAAGTGCTATTGGCGTACGAAGATGGTCACGAAAATATGATTCGGCAAGAAAATCCAGTCATCGATGCGGGTCGACTGGTGGATCGCAATAACACACATCCTAACCTTGGCCTTCAGTTTTTAGTGACCTTGAGGCTTGAACCGCAAATCCCTGCACACCCTGTATGTAGGGTATTCATAAACACCTTCATTGGTTACCTGCGATTTGATTGGTTGAGCTGACTTTTTAGAAGTTCATAATAAAATCAATACAACCTAAATTTATTATATTCGAGGCAACATCACATACTATAGAATACTTGCCGCATCTTGCTGCATTCTCACGCAATTTGTTTTGTCCTACTGAGTGGGTGTTCCATTTTATTCCGATGATTTCGTTCTCCTGTGGAACTTGCTTGTGTCCATGCCATACAGCATATTCGTAAACTTCATCTGTGCTCCATGCATATCCGACTCGACTTCAGTCTTGTTGCATCCGCAGCGGTATAGAATAATTCCTGCCTCTATGGTTAGGCATCGTATAGCCTCCGGTAACGGATTTCGAGACCCAGGTCAACACAGAACTATTGTCGAACATGAGGTTTTTGCGCCACGCGTGTCCCAACAGTAAATCTCATTGGTAATGTGGTTTCTCTGGGGTACCTATGGGTCGTGTATTATCGGATACAACCAGGAAACTGGAACGTGTCATTCCATGCGGCAATGGGTATCTAGTTACGATATCCTCTTAAAACTACGTTAAAAACTCCGATGGGATCTTTTGGGTTATATCTGATGATACACAGTCCGATTATCAAGAGCACTATAATTACCCATAGTCTCGATTAACCCGTTGAAATATTTAGGTTGGTCCTATATTGAGAATTTAATCCCGGCATTATAGGTACCGTTTGACTCGCTAATTCTGACTTTATTTGACCGTAGTTAACCCTTCACCTGTTGTATACATATGGACTATCGCGAATGACTCTTGCAATATCGGTCAGACGTGAGACTGATGACACTTTGCTGACGGGAGGACGGGTTACCGGAATCACTGACGCGCACTCGCGTACACTACATAGTAGCGATGCTACAATATATGGAAACAACGCCCTGACAAAGAACCAGGGACCAAAGCTGGATGTGACCGATATGAAAATGATAGATGAATGGTGAGGCTGGCGAGAAAGGATAGAGTGAGGAATGAAGAGGCACGGGGCGACTGGGAGTTGTATAGCTGAGTGGGAAATGCAGGCAAGCAAGGTTAAGGTGTTACGGCCATGTGGGGAGGAGTGAAGACGAGAATGTGAGAGAGGCCAGGAAGGAAGTAGCGGGCTTGCCCGGGGAGGACATGGAGTTGGTCGATGCAGACGAGCACGATGCCTATGATAGGTGTTCTCAGAGGAGTGTGGTCCGTGCAGCATCAAAGCCACAATCTTAAGTGGGAGAAGCTGGAAGGAGGAGAAGACTCACGTAAACTGAGTAATGATGAGTGCGATGTGTACAGTCGAGTCTGTAAGATATGCAGTCTACCCAAATATAGGGTTAAATTTAGCGGCCGAAATTTACTCACACCCATGCTCGCCGACGAATCCAGTACAAGAACATATCTCATCTTCTTCGTCCTCGCCAATATGATTCTTGGTGTGACGTCATCTATTTCACGCGGTGGGTTGTTATCGTCTGGGAAGTATGGAGAATAAAAATGGGCAACTGTATGCTGTTCTATTGTTTCAAAATAATAAATATATAAAATGTAATAATTGTAAAATGTAATAATTGTAAAATTGCTCTGTGAAGCACACAAGATCGACTGGATTTGAAAAGAAGTATAACACGTATACATCGGTTAAACAAAAGAAGCTGACATGATCAACCAATTGGAGAGCCGCGATCGGCCATTTCGCCGGTGACGCCAGCAATCAGGAGACGGAATTCACCAATGCCAGGAGACCATGCATCTGGCCACAGATCATCATGCCCTGTATCCTGATTGTAGTAAGCTGGGCTTCAACATTTGCTTCCACGGGCTTAAGTTACCTCTAAAGTCCTCGTGGTCCTTCATAACATTCCAGGCGCTTCTTCTGTCACACAGTCTGTTGTGCTTATTCGGAGCTTCTTCATTATGATTCTCATCATCGCAGAAATCAACGATCTGTTGGAAGAGAGAGATGCTACGTTCGATTAAAACTCCCATCAGTGAAACGCTATTAGGACACATACACGATAACGAAATAGAAATCGGATTGGCCCTAACCCTATTTGATCACAGTTGACGCCAAATCTAATTGAAGGACTGCGCCAGAGGGCAAACTTTTGTCACGCTTCCAATCGCCATTGTCTGACATATCCAGCGATTTCTTCAACGACATCGGCTCTAAAATGCCCTTTCTATCAGAATAAATCAATTGCTCGAACGACTTCTTCAGTCAGTGTATTTCGAAGGCAAAATGTTGTCGCCTAGAGATGCTGAATGTGTTCTCACCCTGCATGGGGTATTGCTACTCAGTTTTCAGGTTCAAGTACCTTCATTACTCACAATCAAGTTATTTGCAACGGTCAATTTTAGAATAATAACTCTGGAGCGGATAAATCCGCGTCATCATAACTCTGAGCGGCGTCAATTTTTGAAATTGAAAATTTGAAAACGACTGGGCGACCTAAATGTTCCACTCGTTCTCATTCTTGCCGCATCACTACGGATAGCCATTCAACTCATGCACCGATGCATGCTAGTCCTCGTCAAGTTTGTACAAAGGAGTTTCGGGTCAGGGATCAATGCATAGGCGGATGTGGCTAAATGTGAAGGAAGTCGGGTTTGTGTAAGGCAAAAACAAGAAAAGTGTACGAATAGGAGGCGCTATTCAAACTGCAGGGATATAGACGGTTCCATGGGAGAAAAAAAAATCACCGGAATAAAGTCGGATATGCCGCAAAAACGCAGCATAGGCAAATGGACTATATGGAATATCTTTCTCATAAATCCTATCATGGTATATATCTACAGGGATTTCCCGATCTACTATCAAATCGTTTCACGCCTGACGAATACTAGTGCTCGCAAAAATGGGATCTTCAAGTCCATTTCGCATCCGTATCCGTACCAGTGGAGTCCTAGCTTCAATCGATCAATATATCAGAATATTGCGCGCGTTGCCTCTCCAGTTAATACACAGCTCCATGGGCTCAACCAGTCAGAGGCCCGGGGTCGTGTCTAGTACCGAGTCCTCATTAAAGGCCAATGGAAGTGCTGAACATGAGTTTGCAATTTATGATTCCCTTTGACCAGTATATTGAGAAAATCCAACCCCCAAAATATATTTCAGTCAATAAGACAGTGAAAATTAGGATAGATCTATTATTATACAATGTTTTTCGATGTCAGAGGGGGAAGGAAAATGCATGCTCAGTACAAAGTCAATGAAAATTTGATGTTTTCAAAACTCTGTCACACAAGAAATGTGAACCTGATATGGAAAATAATTTCCTTAATTTTCAGGAAGATATAGATGCAAGTAATCATTGACTTCGAAGGGAAAAAATCTCTTGCACTTTCCACTTATGAAGTAATGAAACATCAGTTATTATTGTGTAATCTCAATAAGGACATTCATTTGGTTCCCTCTGTGACGTCATCAGACCTGACATAAATGAAGCTAACACAGAGATACAACGAGTTTGGAACTTCAAATTTTGGAAATAGGGGTATTAAATTATGCTCTTTTCATCTATGCAAGTTTCAAACCAATGATTTAGCCCTTCACCTGGCCTTTAGGATTGATGTAAGGTTATACCTCTTAGGACTAATACTTTTTCTCCTGACCAGGTGTCACATATATATATTCTTCGTTGTATAAATATTATGATGGAGTTGAATACATGCTACATCAACTGTCCCCCCAAAAAAGTTCACCGCCAAAAATACAATTGACTGGTGTGATTTGTTTTTGGAAAATTAGTTAAATGGCCCCTGTGGTATCCCACTAAAAATACAACTTCTCCAAGATTCATTGTTTTTGCATATCTCGATTATAACACACTGGTAGGCTCAGTACACTACCTTATTTAAGATGATAGTAAGGAATTTTCCAGAGTACTGTAATTTATTCAGAGAAAACAGCACTTGAAAGTTGAAAATGTAACAGTAGCACTTGAGACAAGATTGACGGAGGCGATTTGTTTCCCAGAAGAGCACTCACGATTGGAAAAAAAATGGGCACTGGCTACAGCCTATGAGAACTAGAGATTGCAGTATATACCTTCTGTATATGGGACTCGCATCATGCAGTACATGTATTCTAACTATTTATTTGACTTATATTAATTATAGAATGATATAAGGCTAATTTCCTAGAGCTAATACTTTTTCGCCCGACCAAGTGTTATATTTTTCGTTGTTTAATTATGAATTTGTTATGAATAATAATTATTTTCTACAATGGTGCTGAATTTCCAACTGGCCAAGTCCATTTTTCCCTGGCTCAGTGCAAATTAAATCTCAGCCAAAGAGTGCATATTCTTCCCTAGGCTCAGTATGTGTTATCCCTGGCTATTGAAACTTATTTTTGGTGACTCCTAAAGAATACTAGTCAATAATCAAAAGAATTGAGTCAGTGGAACTTGAACAGTGTTGGGCTATTGGTAGTCCTTTTGTGGGATTAGTTGTAAACAATGTAAATAAATTATGTAAAGCTTATTTTGTTATATAAAATATAGTATTATTGATTTGGTAATTTCAATGGTCTGTGTAAATATAGTTAAATTGAAAAGAAAAACAAAATTCCCTGTCTTTGTCAATTTGGCGATAGCTTTTTGACAAGTACTCGAATGATAGAGAGGCAGGAGTGTAATGTAACCAATCCTGATCTACTCCCTGGATCGCCAATTAACATTCCCAACCAACGGACGACCCGTGAACCCCAGAATCTGACCATTTCCTCAAATCCCAGAGAAGTGGAAGTTTTTACAAAGTCCAGCCATGATAACTGCTGACAGCAGACTAACAAGACTCATCGCAAGTTGTCCAAACCATTCCCTCATGAATACCAAGACCACAGAACCTGGACATCAAGGCCTCACCAATCACCGCTGCAAGTTTCCAGACACTGCTGAAGAGGAACGCCCGGTGGTCAACGCAGGAATCGAGTGGGAATAAGCCGGAACTTTCGTATAACGACAGTCACTGACACAGATTAGCCACTCTTCTGCTGATAAATAGTTCAGATTGAGTTAATATTCATAATGTCTGATTTCTTCGGGGTGGTGTCTGAATTAGATAGTGCCAGAGGTCCCTGTTTGGAACTTTTGTTGGAGCATCTCGCTATAAATTGTTACCCCGCCCATCGCTTGTTCGGGGCAGTGTCTGCCCATTTACTAGAGTGTTGCACGAAGTACATCAAACGGATTATCAACAGAAGGAAGATTTTCACCTCGAATAATGATTTTTTTTTGTTCAAGAAGAGACATACTGATCACGTGTATGTCTGTGTATCCGTCCGTCTTAAGTTTCATGTGTGCGATGATATCCCGCGTAGTGTTGTGTGGAGGTGTTCGCAAGTGTCTGGGAAGACCAAACGAATTGGCATAAATTTGTCTACTTTCAGTCCTGTAAACCTAATGTTCGGGAGAGTAAACTTTTTTGCAGAAAAAATATTTTTCACACTGATTTTGAAGCGTTTTTGGTGATTTTAGGCCACATAGTGCACAATTTTGCATTTAGAGGCCTTTAAAATGCATTTTCCGCTCAGGGGGAGGGTGGAAGCTATATTTTCAAAATTTTGAGAACCTAAACCCCCCCATGACAAATTTCTGCGTACGCTACTGCTGAACGTTCAGTCTTGCCAGTTTGTATGTATGTATGTATGTATGTGTTTATGTGACGCCTGGCTTGTGAACACGATAATTCTGGAAGAATGGAATTCATACTTGGTATGTGTGTTGCCCATAATGAGTACATGAATTATATCGTTTTGGGTCAGATCAGAGGTCACCAGAGGTCGGAGTCTGGAATCATTGTGGACACGAAGTCAATATAGATTATCCCGATCAAGCGGAAATCTGGTGTGTTCCTTCCTCATGGGGAGTGCAAGAAGTCTATTGTTTTTTATGTAGACGGGAGTCATTTTCCTTCGGAAGAATAGTGAATAATTGATATTCCGGAAAATGTTGGTAATAAACACGATAACTTGACCTCATACGTTTTAGGTATGTTCCCCGCGATGCGTATATGATTAAAGGTCCAGTTCTATAGACCCTGTAGGCATATCTCTGTATATGTTGCGTTCATCGTTGGCTAGATTGCCAGTTGTCTTTTTCTAGAGTATTTAGCCCACGGGGGCCTCTAGTGATGTACTCTGCATTTTAGGGTCTGTTGTAGGTGCGTTATTCCGAGCTCTTTGGATCGGCGGTTGCCCTCTGAGGACTTTGGGAAGGCCTATCATCACACTGGTTTCATCTTGGTGATGCCGGGGTCGTTCCCTTGCTCTGCCAGTTCCTCCCTACTTTCCCTCTACTTTTCTAAAATCTTTCCCTTCGTCTATTGTCCGTGGGTGTTTGCAGATTGCCGTACATGCATTGCAAGTCAATTTTTGGTTCTCGGCATAAGTTACCGGTTATTCTGAGGACATTGTCAGGGCCTGTGGTCGCTTCAGTCGGTCGCCGTGCAGTCGCCCTCTGCTCTACCAGTGTCCCACTTCTCTCTCCTAGCCTTCTTCTTCTCTCTTATGCATGGGATCGCTTTACAATGTAGGCAATTGTAGGCAATATGGTACTGCAGTAGTACAATTCCTCAAAATAGAGGGGGCTGTTCCTCTTTGATATATGTATCATGGTCGACTGATACTAACATAAGCCGTCATTGTGTATCAAGTATACGGTTGACCGAGCATGTCATAACTGTGCATATTAGTCAACGGAGCTAATACGAGGCGAACAATGTCAAACGCCTGTTTCAACAGGCTAACTGACCGTGAAATGACAGAAATGGCACGCAATCCACAGTAATAAAACTTAACTACTGAATGACCACCCCCTCACCCCCCTCCCCACCCGTCACCTGCCGCGTCACAGTCAGCTATCGCTGATTATCGATGGTTTCGCATAGGACCATTACAGGGTGTCGGAATGGTTGGGATTCTCCTCGATGGACATCAGTCAATGTAATACTAACAAATAACGAGTTCCGTCCAGGCGCGGATCAAGCAGATAGGATGATAATGAAAGTACCACAATGAACCTGCCTGGTATACAGTATAAATACAGGAATTTATACCGCGATTTTCCGAGGAGATCGAAGCGCCGAAAAAAAGAAAAGAAGGAGAAATTAAATCAACATGGGTAGTAATGGTGCTTCAACAGTTAACTGAAGGAGACTCACGGATGTTACGAGGTGGCTTATTCCAAAGAAGAAGGGCGGCTGCTCTGAAGGATTTGTCGCCATTGCGGGTCCTTCCTGGAATGGTCTTGAGTACGGTGACGTCAGCGGTCGATCTTGCGGTAGGGACAGAATGTGGTTGTCTCCTCTCTGTAACATCAATGAGGTATCCCATTGCACATCCGTGGAGGTTTATGTAAACGTTAAAGCACATCCTATATTCGATACGTAGTCTGATGGGATGTGTGCATAAGAGAAGCTGGACTGTCGAATCTGGTAGCAGAGAAGATTGGCTTGACGGCCTTGTGCTTCAGAGACTGTGAACGATCGAAATCACTTGACTTTGCTGCATAGAGCATAGCGTCGCCGTAATCAAATCGGGAAAGTAAAAGAGCCCTGGTGATGTTATGCAGGCTGTCTTGGTCGAGATAACGGGGGATTCGACGAATGTTGCGGAGCTGGAAATTAATCGAGGAAATTGGAGTGTATGTATGCTTGGTCATCGACATATTATGATCAAGCATGACTCCAAGGTCACGAATATGGTCGGAAGGCTTAACAGTGTGTTCTCCTACTCTCAGTTAATAAATCTGGGGAACTCTCTTGAGGTTTCGTGGAGTGCCAGCCACAAAGAACCCGGTTTATTTGAGGACATCTATTCCTGAAGATCCGATATGCAGGATTTGAGTTGGTAGATAGCACAGATCACTGCGTTTGGAACCTTGGGGTCAACTGAAACATAAATTTGTGAGTCATCTGCATAAAGATGAAATGAAAGCCCATGACCGAGAATGATATCTCCAACACAGTCGTGGGTCAACTCGAGAAAAACTGCGTTTCTCCCAACTCTTTGCGACATTCCATTCTCACGTTATTGCCAAAAAACAGCATTTACAGTTTCTGAATTATGTGACCTTTGGTGACCTCAGATCGCATTGATGTTTTGTTTTGAAATGACCCCCTGCCCAACTCACAACTACTCTCAACATGTCAACTATGTGTGACCCTGCCTTCGTGGGTATTGGCTGTTTCCAACATTTCAGAAAAGGTGACTGTGACAGGCAAAAAAATAGGGCATATCCACAACAATATGCCGGAGTCACGTGCCAACTTTGAAGTCTTGCCGTCTCGGAGCAAGCCAGGTTACCACAAGGTGCACGGTTGACACACACACACACATGACACATACCAAGACAACTGCAACGATTCATTTTGCAAGGAATCAAAAACCTGATTGAGAACCCTGCGGTTACGATGTCGTCAAAAGAGTTAGAACAAATCGAATGGGTCCAGGCAAAGGGTTTAATAATATTGCTGAACGCGGGTAAGAATACAGTGCAGCATCTTTATGGTGTTTCTGTTCCATAGTGTAGGCTAAGCTCATTTGTTTGCCTGGGTATGATGTATGAGCGTCGAAATCGCATGGGCTTCACAATTACGTCACTTGCCTTGAAAATGTTCTGTGGTAAATCGTAGATAAGGGATTTCAATGACAAAACTGAGTGACCCGAACCAAGATAATGCATAGAAACAAGCCGAATTACGTGACGGAATGGGTTTATACCGTCTTTACTGTCTGAGCGAAGACTTTTGGCTGCAGAGCTATACGCACCACTCACCACGGAGGATACCTCTCGAGACGGCGTTAGTCTCGCTAGGGAGGATGTGGTATTCCAAACGTCAAAATAGCCTATAAGATTGAGCCTGTCAGAATCTTAGCCGCCTGGAAAAACATTCATTTTGTCACACATTGAAATTCATGTCATCAATAAAAACGTTATATCTTCGGCGCTGTGTTGAAAAACCGGAACGGAATGGCTACCTCGGCGTGACCAATATTGCTAAGGAGCACATTTCGTTTACAGTAGTCACGACAAAGCTGATACAATATTGTTCTGGCTTGTGTACAACTCCAAATATTTCAATTTGTGATGATAGTTGTAGTTACAATCCAGGAAAGATGTCGACATCTAAAAGAGGGACACTGAACTGAGGCAAACAAGCGAGATTGCTGGCTGTATGGAGGACCAGAGCGATTGGGAGATCCATACTAGAGCTCCGCTGAGCTCGGATGTGGCCGACCTAGTGAGTGATTGGGGGGGGGGGGGGGGGGGGGAG
>JAUOBX010426988.1:0-10494 GCA_032360705.1 Eupentacta quinquesemita
ATTGCTTTTATTTTTGGTGTTATGGTGTTGCACCCCCCTCTTAATACTCCCCTGCTGGGCCGCTGGCGATAACTTGCCTTCCCTCTCATAGGCTGTTTACACTCAAGCTTGAGCTCGGGTTCAACACAAAGCTTGGGGTTCACTCGGGTTATAATATAGTGTAAACGCTCTTCAACCCTGTGTTTCAACCCTGTGTTAACTCCGAGTCAACCCCGGGTCCACCCCGAGACAACTCTGCGATGGCCTAGGGTTGAACCCAGAGCCTGGTGTTAAACTCTGTAATGTAAAGGCAACATGGGGTTGACACAGGGTTTGCTTCAGCGCTTGACCACGCTCCTGCTTACTGATTGCACGAACGCTCGGGTTTCATACGGTACGGGAAAGTAGTTGTTGGAAGGCGACTACTGATCATTGTGTCGGCGTGGTGATTTACTAGTCGATTTACATGTAGAAAGCGTGACATACCACGAGTATACATATTCAAGCGACGGAGTAGTTCCCTTTTGGTTTCCATAATATGCAAGCAGCCACAGCAGCTGCAGCAAGTACAGGCTACCATAGCGATACGGAAAGTAGTATCGCACTGACACTGTGCATTAGCCTACTATGTGGGCTCACTCGTATTTGTTGTATTGCTACTTCGACTGCGAGTCTAATCCTCTGTTGTTTTACTGAAGTTCTGCAATTGCGCTACTACAGCGCTAGTAGTAGTAGCCTACTGTCAAGTTTCGGAAGTTATTTTCTATCTGTGGAAATTTGAAAGTGGTCGCTCCCAGTTGTTTGGTGTTGAATTTCAGTCCTCGCTAATATATTTCTGGTAGAATGAACAATTTCCAAGAATGCTGCGAACATACATCTCTAAAACTTTTGGATTACTCTGCCAATGCCATCGATCATGCCCATCAGCGGGCCCGCGGGCGTCCAACAATCCTTGGTATATAGTCTACACTGGGCGCTACGCTACTGTACTTGGCATCGCTGTATATTTCTAAACCGCTCAGCCCAGCTGTTTCACGCAATGTGCGGTATCTTGTGATATATAATAAATCTATTATAAAAATCCCAACGGCACTCACTGGGTTATTCATGAGGATGATGATTTCTCCCTTGCACGGTGTATACAACCCTCGGTGTGGGGTACAGTTAAAACAGTCACTCGTCTCTGCAAATGTCCCCTTGGGTTTTGAGTGTATAAACGGGCTCTCAGACGAACACTCAGATGATCCAAGCCTCATCCTGATTTGTTGAGTTAGTTTTCTCATGGGTAGGCCTACTAGAAGCTCACTATTTTTGGTGTAGACTAGTGGTCATGATGAGTCAGTTCATATGTACCTAGTCAAGGAATCAGCCGAATCACTTCTCCTTTCGGCCTTCTCGTTCAATTTCATTCTAATACACCATATTTCTTCTGTGTGTGGGATCCTGAGCTTTAAATATTCCACCTGCGATTTTGCAGTTAATGCAATGCATCCGCTATTGGGAACGATATTTGGCACAAAAACGAATGTGCATGAACCATATTTGATTTATCGTGTTAAATTACAGAAATGCTAAAATCTTCACAAATTTCAATAGAATGTGAGCTAGCGAGGCCATGAAAGAAGGCAGTCTGTTTGTTTATCCCCAGCCGCGTGGCTAGGTGAGCTATTTTGACTGATCATGCATGTCTATCTATCTATCTGTCCACAATTGACTTCAAATTGGTCCAGTCATGTAGTGGGCTATCTGGGCCCATTTGTGGAAATCTGCCAAATGCCTCTCCTCCCATAGTGCAAATCTGGTGATCCTGAAAGTTGGTCATTATCACTGGTACCATTGCTACAATGGGGTGTTCACGGTTTGAGGTCCAAAGTCGTTTGGTGGGCCATTTGGGCCCATTTGTGGAATTTGCTGGATGCTTCTCCTCCTGTAGTTCAAATCTGGTGATCATGAAAGTTGGTCATTATTATCAGTGTACCATTGCTTCACATAGGGTACATGTTCAGAGATTCAAGGTCCAAGTCAAGGTCATCTCATGAGCCATTCAGGCCCATTTGTGAAATCATCAGGTACCAATGCTTCATATAGGGTGTTCAGGGATTTAGGGTCCAAGGTCGTCTGGTTGGCGGGCCTCTTGGGCCTTTTTGTGAATAAATATGCCAAATGTTTCTCCTCCTAGAGTTGGAATCTGATGATCATGAAAGTTGGTCATTAATATCAGGTACTGATGGATGCTACAGGGTGTTCAGGGATTCATGTACGAGGTCATCCGGTGGGCCATTTCGGCTATTTTGTGAATATATGCCAAATGCTTAGCCTTCTAGAGTTCAAATCTAATGATAGTGAAAGTTGTTCGTTATTATTGTGTACCAATGCTACATAGGGTGATCAGTGATGATACTTCTTCTACAGTTTGAATCAGGTGATTACGAAAGTTGGTCAATATTATTGAGAGAAATGCTGCATAGGGTGTTTAGGTATTTGAGGTCAAAGGTCATCTGGGCCTCAATTCCGGCCCGGAAAGTGATCTTGAGGGTCGTATAGAACATCTTCCCACTCATTTGCATCACACTGATGCAAATAAACAGGTGAGCCTCTCTGCCATTGGCACTCAAAATTTGTGCTGAAATTGGTGAGAAATCTGTGACATTTCACTTTCTTGCAAAGTTTCAAAACACTGAAGGTGACCATTCCACAATTACCAAAGTATCAACATTTTAACACCAAAATAAGGGGATTCCTTCCAAATCCTGCATCTGTCAAAACTTACAATTTGGCACATTTCACCGCCTGGAAAAGTTTGAAATCATTGAAACCTTGCAATCCATGAATTTTGTGGAAAAAATTAGCCAAATATCAAAATATCAAAATTTGACCTGAGTTAAGGGAATCCCTCTGCAAATTCTGCATTTTCTTGAAATCCTGGGCAAATTTTCCGAGGTAACATGTATGTTAGTGACTATTTACTCCTGTGTGAAATTTGGTTTGGGCATTTCAAACATGAGATATTTGTGGAGAACCATAAAAAAATCCGACGGACACTCAAACGCACAAGCACACAGACACACACACAAACGGAAACCTTCTCACCTGTACCCCTCAATGCAAGTAACTCCTCCATCAAAGGTGTCACCATTACACTGTTGTTGTGGCGACCAGCATCAGTGGATATGGGTGAAATGGCATACTGACTATACGATATCTCATCTGGCCCTTCGGGACCCATGATATAATTTAGCTAGCTAACGACACGGAGCTCAGCCACCTCTGTGGATATATCTCGCCCGCCTCACGCGAGATGGCTAGTTACCTCATGACACAGTGTGCCAACCCGATGCATTTGTTCATCCTAGGCTAAGCCTAGCCAAACACCAAATGTGTACAACTTTGGCAAATTTCGTGGAGTGTGATAGCCAAATTGGTCGATGCGTCGAGCTAGTATTTCAGAGATTCGAGTCCGCGTTGCATCCTTGAGAAAGGTGCTTCATCCCGTTATTCAACAATGAGAGGAATGTGATTTGCAAGTTGCCGACTACGTGTAAAACCCTCCTCCTCAATAGCAGTAACGCCACGAAAACATTGCCCTGTTATTATTATCACAATATAACTTATATAGCGCATTACCACAAATCGTGTTCAGTTGCGCTTTACAAGAATAAACACTCTTACAATAGTGCAACTTGGCAAAGGAACGATACATAAACCGGATCGGAGCAATATAACGATATAAAACTTGGCATATATCGAAAAGTCAACGATAAAAACAAACTTATGAAAATGCTATTTTGCAAAAGAAAGTCTTCAATTTCACCCTAAACAACCCCAGTTGGCAGCCGACTAGAATTGAGCCCAGATGAAGACTTTACAGATCCATCCAGTGAACCTCAGGATTAGAACACTTTCTCATCTCTTGGAGGAGCATATATTTTTCGTTTTTGTTTCTGGCGACGTCCAACCACGGTAACTGGCGTACAGCCGACGAGACTTATTGCGTCTAATAAGAAGTGAATCCCCCTACAATGAAAAATAACAAAATATCAACCTGGAACAGTTATCTGAAAGGAACAGCTGCCTACAGTCTGTCCGCCATCTTGGCATGTACATGTTACTATGGTAACACCAACAAATCTGCCTCTGGGTGGCGGATCACAAGTAGCAATAGCAAAAGGAATGTTGTTTCTGCTGCAAAGGATAGTCGGTATAGTCACATCGCTGGTAGTGTCTGCGACAAACGAGGCTGGGCAGTCAGCAATGGTGACAGCATCTGAAAAAGACATAACAAATGTGATGACGAGACGTATATTGCATCGACTTCGAGCCTGAGAAAATCACGTTACAATGAAAAACAAACATGATACCTACATGGGACAGGAATCTGAAATGAACAGCTGTATATGGCCCGCCCGCCATCTTGGCATAGGCCTATATAGTGGGAATACCATGAGCCGAACAGTAGATGTAACGTAAGTCAATGAGATTTAGTGTTCGGCTCATGGTATCCCCACTATACATGTTACTTTGGTAACACCAACAAATCGACTTCCAGATGGCGGATCACAAATAGCAATAGCAGAAGGAATGTTGTTGCTGCAGTAAAAGACGGTCGGGAGAGTCACAGAATTGGTACTGCGTCACTACTGCCTGTGTCAAACGAGACTGGGCAATCAGCAGTGGTGACAACATCTAAAGAAGACAGATGAAAGCGAGAGAAGGACGCCCTCTCTGATGATCTCTCCATTCTTATTAGCTAGTGAAAGGTGTTTATGACTTCTAGGCACATGCTATATTCCGAGACAACTGCTGAGCATTCAATTGACAGTAAAGCATATGTTTTCCATGTACTGGATATTTATCGCTCACTTCCATGAGAGGGGGAGGGGGAGCTGAACCCCAAACCCTCACCATGCGTATGCTACTGAATGTCTCTGTGGCGTGTCCGCGAGCTGAATGCGATCAGTGGCAACGAATCGGCTTCCAAACTTTGTAAGACCCCTTACCCCCTCTGTCATCAACAGTGACGAAGTGGTCACACGCGAATCCTCTGGATTGACGCATCATGACTTAAGAGACCAGGGGCCTGTTCCATACAACATTAAGGCGCATCTCAATCCTATATTAGTATTAGCGTGAGTCCAGTCGGCTATCGAACGACGAACTCTACAACGAGACTAACCAAGTTCCTTGGTCATACATCGTCGCACATAGGAGATCGAGCTGCTTTGGTCATGTTGCAAGGCTCCAGGAGGACGCTCCAGCGAAGGTTGCTCTGAGGGAAGCATTGAGACATACCGCAAAACCAGTAGGGAGACCAGTGACCACTTTGTCGCAAGTCAAGGACATCAACATAAGCAATTTCGAGGAAGCAATAAACCTAGCACAGGATCGCGATGCGTGGCGGCGAATAATCACTGAGCATGTCGGATAGACGAGACTCAACCTACTACTACTACTACTAAGTCGAGTCGGACGAGCACTAAGAACGGTACCATTAAGTCGAGCTCAGTGAAATATACCCCAGGCCACTGCCCCACCACTGCACTCCATTATTGGTTGAGCCCCACCCCCTTTCAAACATACAAATTATGTGACAAGATCCGGTGATATGTCAAACAATCCTCCAAGGCACTGTTCTATGGAAGAGGAGGCGGGGCAGACCAAGTGAGAGCTGGGCCGACCAGAAACTGTTGCCCATGACCGACAGGAGTGGACGCAGCTGATAAAGTCATCATTGCTGCGCCCCTACGACCCTCTGACCCTGGTGGGTTATGGGATCAGTGAGCAGTAAGTGAAATAGAAGAAAGTCAGCGTTATTTGTGATAAGGTCTGTCTGTCTGCGGTACTGTTAACCACACATGCATTGCGGATACGGATTCAGGAAGCCACTCGAAGCTCATCAAGGAACCTTGGCCGTGTTGATCCTGGGAACATGATGGGAATGAATAGGAACGTGTGAAGTGAGGTTTACATATCCACTGTTCTTCAGCAAAATGGTTTGAACCAAGAATTGTCTAGCATGACAACCTGACTCCTCGAAGAGAAAGCAGCACACAGTGATCGTGCAAATACATTTGCTTGGATTGCCAGCAACGACCAGGGTTTACAATGGAGACGGGATCCTATGAAGCTATTCTACTGAACATATACTGCTATTTATTGACTGCATGACATCAGAATATATATTTTTCTTAATTGTTAATGTTTTACAGTTACTCCAGGTTATTTATTCAATTACTTGTCACTATGACTTGGAAGGAGCATATACTCGGGTTGAGGGATCCATCAGTGAATGTGTAGGTAACAGTGGTAGGAGGGCCAACAAAGAACACGCCTCCTAGTTCGTCGCCATCCACAGTGACAGCTAGCGGTACACCAGAGTTATCAGTGGCTGATGGAACCTCCCAAGACACGATTGCAAACTCCTGTCCGAGAGCAACAGTTTCTGAGATTGGGGCAACTGGACAGTTGCTCACTACAGGTGGTGTCACATCTGGGGAATTTGATGGAAATGAGATTTCTTAGCGAATGATACGATGCAACAGTAAGCTGGATAACGAGTGGAAGATTGGATTGGCAGCAGTTTCCAGTGCTCCAGCAAGGAGACCAAATAGGTTGTGAGTGTGTGCCTTTGCCAAGATGATTGAAGCACCATCGGTCCTAGACCCGGAAGGGGTAGCTGGGCATTTTATTTTTATTAAAATGATACGAGTCCAGGAAGCTACTAAAGACTCATCAAGGAACCCTGGCCACATTGATCAGGGATAAGCCCGTTCTTTTTCGTTTCAAGCGCTCAGGTTATATCGAGGCAGTGTGTACTGAAACCAATCCCAACCTGCTCCCGGGACCGCCATTTTATGTCTCCATTTCTTGGTTCGTCCATAGGCTCCTCAAAATTACTATTTAGGCCAAAAGGTGACATTGACCTCAAATCCACGAGTATTGACGCCTGTGCGTTAGCAAGACAGTTAATCAACCCCTAATTTATCTGATTCTCACCTGTGACAGTAACGGTGAAGAAGCACGGATCAGTTTGGGTCATAGCAGCGTCAGCTGCCCTCGCGAAAACGGAGGCAGTCCCGATGTTGAAAATAGTCCCAGATTTCCTCGAGACAGTCACAAACTGCGGGATCCCAGAATCATCAGTAGCAGTGAGGAGCGGCCATGAAACGATGGCACCGTTTCTGAATGTATCCGAATTGACTTGTATGTCACCCGGACAGATTTTGATCACCGTTGATACAGTATCTTTTCCAGCTGTAAATGGCGGAGGGGAAGCAAGAAACCCCAAATTCCTGAATTATCGGTAGCAGAGATGGTACTCTATGTGCACTATGAGAGTACATGGCTGACGAGTCACTAATGACCGAAGGTAATTCATGTGAATCACTCCGATACGAGCTGTACGATACGAGATACAGCAATAATATAACAGTGATACTGTATTTTTCAATATATGTAATACTGTGAGGGAAATAGAAATAATCGAATTTCTGGGTGTTTTATTAGATTTACATGAGTTACATCGGTTTCAATAAAAGGTGCAACACTTATGAGCATTATGATAAGGAGTGGACCAGTGAGACACGTCCTTGTCTTATCCAATAGTGTCCAGCGTATGTGTAAGATTCCACTATTGTCTGACAATCGTATCTGACGAACATGAAAGTCATTTTTCTACATACAGCTTCCCATTCCCAATCTTTCATCCGAATGATATTGGTCCAGGGATGAAGACGTGAAACTATGTGTCGATGCAGAGACCTGAAGTAAGGACTTAGATCTGCTACTAAACTCTGGACAGTTCAACATTCTGTCACTTCATCAGAGTTCTACTGGGATCATCAGGAGAAAGGTTGATGGCATGTAAGCATGGGACCTATTCTTGTCATTTGTATGGCACACATAATTAATTTACTCCAGTTGTCTCCAGCAGAGAAAACTTCCAGAAGGGAACAGTTTCCATCCCTAGTGCTTACTTTATGTGACTGCTACGTACTAGCCGGCGAATGTCTAGAGGTGGGTTCAGTACTACCTGGGCAGTGGCTGTCTAGTGCGTATATCAGTTAACACTGCATAAGCGACAGCTCTCTTAACTAGTGATTTTTTCAGCTAACTACTGCCAATGTCCAAATAATGGGGTCAACACTGCATAAGTGACAGCTTTCCTACCTAGTGATTATATCAGGAAACTACTGCCAGTGTCCAAATATTGGGGCGAGCACTGCATAGGCGACATTTCTTTCCGCTAGTGCTTATTCCAGCTAACTATACTGTCAATGTCCAAATAATGGGATCAGCACTGCATAAGCAATAGCTTCCTCACCTAGTGATTATATCAGGAAACTACAGGCAATGTCCAAATAATGAGGCCAGCCCTGCATGAGCAACAGTTCTCTTCTTTAGTGCTCATTTCAGCTAACTACTGTCAATGTCAAGATAAAGGGGCAACACTGCATGAGCGACATCTTTCTTACCTAGTGATTATATCAGCTAACTACTGATGGGTCCGCATTGCATAGGCAACAGCTTCTTTACCTAGTGCTAATATCAGCTGATTATTACCAAAGTTCAAATGATGGGATCAGCATTGCATAAGCGACAGCTTTCTTCCCGAGTGCTCATATCTGGAACTTACTGTCAATGTCTGCATAATGGTGCCATCCCTGCATAAGCAACAGCTTTCTTACCTGCCATTATTTGCTAACTACTGTCATCAATGACCAAATATTAGGGCCTGCTCTGCATACGCAACTACAGCTATACTTTCTTACCTAGTGATTGAATCAGGAATCTACTGTCAATGTCTGAGTAATGGGGTGAACACGGCATAAGCAAGGCTCATCTAGTAACCGTGGCCTGGGGAAAGCACCGACGATAACTCGCCTTTTCTCTTCGACTAGTTCTCAGACCGAGGCAGGTGAGTAATGTGACCAATCTTAACCCACTCCCGGGACCGCCATCTATGTATGTGGGGTGGTGCGATTGAGGTCGGAACCCAAGGAAATGACGTACTCACTTGCAGTTATCAGTCCGAGCATGGTGGCTGTTGCAGCGACGAGGAACAACCTACATAGAGCCATCCTAAAAGGATTTTCCGTCTCCGTTAACTGATAACGATATTGGAAATGTCTCACAACGCTCTGAGCATCCGATTTGGGTTTTTTTCCTGTGTAGCGTACAGGCGTACCAAAATACGAGTTGGTTGCTAAGATTTTCCGGTTTCGTCTTTTTATACAGGTATCTTTACGAAGGTACTATATCAAGTTGCCTGCAATCGTTCTACTTCCGATTCCTCGGCCTCAGTCGAGGAATCTATGTAGTCATGTCGTATGTATGTATGTATTCATGTAGGTATGTGTGTCTATGTATGTATCCTAAGGTTAATCCAATATGCAGCAGCACATTTGACACAGTCTCATACATCATGAACAGTTGCATGGTGTTCCACGCAGTATGTGACTAGACATAATAGGATTCTGCTCCTGATTCTTAGCCAGGTTATGAAACTTCCCCCTCATATTATGATAGTGATATACAGCGTTCAAATCAGAGCAGGACATGTATGCTGGAAATTGATTAGGTTCTGACCCTTCCCCAACACAGAAAGCCTTATTTACTCATCTGTGATCGGGTCGCCGAACGGGCATTTATCATTGAGGTTTTATGTACGTTCGATACATTCTTGTAAACCTGTTTTCATTCTTATACATTGACCACTGAATGAAATCACACTGAAACTTAACGTAGCCTATGTGCAAAACTATTATTATTTTGATATGTAATCTCTGGTAAACACGTACGATAACTCAACACCACATTGATGGGTGAAGCTCATACTTGGTATGTGGTTCCCAATGATGTGTACATGATCCTTATTATTTTGGGGTCAGGTGGAAGGTCGTGTGTGACGATTAAAAGTCGAAGGCTGTAAACCTTGTGAACACGTCCAGAATGCTTGATCAGAGCGTGCTGAAATTTTTTCTTGTGAGGAGTACGAGTCCCCATGTTTTTCTTATTTAGACCGAGGTTAGAAAATGTGGTGAACGCGATAACTGGACCCCCCCCCCACCACCACTATATCCCACATGGATGTCTGGGGCTCATACTTCGTCAGTATATTGATTTGGGATGAGGTTAAAGGTTATCTGATGTTACTATAGGCAATAGGGGTGTATTTACGCTACAATAATAATAATAATAATAATAGTGTACACTTATAAGGCGCCAATATCCGCCCAAAGGCGCTCATGGCGCCCTGCCAAGAACAAAAAAAACAACAACATACTCTTTCCATCTGTCCATCCACTCCTCAGTTTCCATATAGACGATGTTTGAGCGATGAGGTGAACTTTGTCAAGTCCAGAACGCTTGGTCTGATTGGGCTCAAATTCAGTGTGAATAATCCTGAAGGGAGTACAAGAAGCCTGTTATTTTGAAGTGGATAATATAAGTGTAACGTCGGACCGGGTCGGTCGCCCGTCGATGATCGACCCTCTGGGCTACCCCCTAGGATAAGGG
>JAUOBX010427099.1:0-10494 GCA_032360705.1 Eupentacta quinquesemita
ACACCTCGAATAATTATCCTTATCATAGCAACATGTTCAAATCTTTCCACTTAATAATTCAGGTTATTCATCTAAGAATCCCAACGAAAATTATTAGTTTCGAACTATATTTTAGTCGCATTGCGCCGCAGAGTGGACATCATTCCAAAGTACGAAATACATTCACCCTGCCCCATCAGATTTGCAATTGCCTACAGTGTAGTGCGCATTCGACAGGTACACTTGAAGAAATTTGTCCGGCCAAACGAGGAAACAGGAATGTACTGTATTTTGTCACCTAAATTTATGAAATATAATATCCTGTGAATAATTTGAAGGATAGATTTTACTGATTCTTATAAAAAAACATGAAACACAAAAGAATTAGAGCTGTTGAAAGGCTTAGGTGCGCAATCGACGGGTACCCTATCATACGCACTCCACCGAAAAAATATTTGGGTAAACAGGAACATGCCTGGGCAGCACCCAGCTCACCCTGAGCTAATCATGAGCTCCCAGTGGGTTATCACAGGCTGACAGAAACGGTGGCCCAGACCGGACAAAAGATGCTCCGGGTAGCAGTAGGTGGTCACGATTCAGGTAACTGACCCTCACATTCTCTGACATTGGACACGAGGTCCTACCAACGGAATCCATGAAAGCAGTAGAGGGGAGAAATCAAACAGGGATTCAGTCTCCGCCTCAACCTATCAGAGTGTCCACAATTCACTAGGGTGAAGAAAGACTGGGAGCACGGTCGGAGGAAAGACGTAGCATTTGTTCCTCTGATCACATATCCCGACCACCACACAGTGGGAAACAATTAGAATTTTTTTTAATCTCACAGAATTCAAGGATTGGACATTGGCTCTAATATTCGATTTGAATTTTTGGTTTGGTTGTCGTCCAATTTGTCAGTTGCATTATTCTCACGGAGCCCTTCATTTCCAGCCCCCAGAATTTAATCGAGAGGTAATCACGGCGTGTTCCAGCTTCTTGAGTTACTTCTGCAGGGTTAGCCGGCAGAACCAGATGGCAGTCTTTGATCAGATTGAGTATTTCTTGAATCAGAGCGACATCGGCCTGTGTGAGTCATCAGCTTGATTGCACCGAGTGTGTGCCGTGCTGTGATGTGTCCTAACCATGCTCTAACCTTGCATCTCTCTAACTCTCTTCTTGCTATTCACAGTAACCACTAACAAACCTTCCCTCAACAACAGAAATTGAATGTTCCTCTACTACATTCTAATTAATTTCTTCCTAAGGAACTGTCACATTCATGGTTCCAGTTTCCGATATCCATTGTCAGCAAGTCTTCTAATGCCCATACATATTTATTTACAACATTCACTTCGGTATTCCGCAGTTGATACTCTGGTCATGTCTCTCACATTTTGAGAATATCTCAAGGAAGATTAGAACATGGGAGAAAAATACACCCTATTGAAAAACAAGTGTTTCAGACTGTTGTGTGTGTTGACTGTGTGGTGTTTCGTGGAACAATTCATAGACTTCTTGCAATGGCTGTTTATAGCTATCTACAAAATGATGGCACCCATGGAACCAGTTTGGGGAACTATAGTAGCGGCGACGGTCAAAGTCTGTCATGCTGTCTTTTGTTTTTGTGCTCTTTCGTGTGCAGGGGCTGGAGCAGAACAGGAACACAAGCGCGAAACAAACTTCACGTTGGGCATTCTATGCCATATGTATGAGCTAGGCTTTTGGTAGTGTTATGTTGTTTTGATGACTTGGTTAGCTGCAATTTGCTCGAATCTGTTTGCTGCAGTGATCATTTCAAACTTTTTCCTTGTAATTTGTGGAACTGATACTGTGGCAAGCAATATAACTAACTCACAGATTTCATCATCATATTGTCATGTGACATATATTTCCCAACTATGCATCCTCTCTAACCAACTAACCACTGTTTTCTTTCCTGTGCGCTCAGCAGGATATTTTGTACCTTGTGACTATATTTATAGATACTCAATCTCTTCTGATTACATTATTAGCTCACAGCTCATTCCACAGAATATAACCAAAGATATTACCAGCATTGAAACAATAATCATGAGTGTATACTTTTTGGTTCTATTTTGAGCAGGGTCCACACATTCAAATTATTCTGATCAGACTGAGTAAATAATCACCAATCAAATAGTGTCTGATCAGATGATTTTGATTGTGTAAACATAGCCTATTTTATGATTCTTCTCTCTCACTAAAGATATAACCATATCATTTACTAATGGTATTGTTTTGGCTGAAGTGAACAACTTAACTTGCTAAACTATAGTTTTGCTTATCATGTGCTTATCAACTGCTCTTATTGCTTTAGTAGGGTAATTTAGCATGGTATTGTATTCTCTCTTTTCACTTTGTATTAATTGTGTTAGTAGCTAGATCAGTAAAGATCAACATGTCCATATAATCTGTCTGGATGTCATATAAACATAATTGGTATGCATTGAAATGATAACAATGGGAGCTTCGTCGAAATAGTAATCAAGTGTGGGTCACTATCAGAGTTAGCGTTTTTACACTAGATTTAGCGTTTTGAGAGTTGTCTGAGGTTCTAGCGTGAGTATTTTCAAAATTGACCGAAGTTAGCGTTTTTTGCCTGACATCAATATTATTTGCATTTTTCCCGGAATTTCGTGCAAAAATTGTGAAAAAGTGGTGGCAACCGAGGAAAAATAATTAATAAGTGGTGGCATCCAAGGCAAAATTGCAGTTCGGCAACCAACTGGACCTGTTTTCAGATACATGAAAACAGTGAATATCGAGATTCGGGAGTCGAATGAGCGCTCAGGGCTGATCTAGCGTTTTTTCGGCATGTGCCGCTGGTAACACTGGTCACTATGCCACACAGCAGCTGGAAAACTGTATAGTTTGTGTTTGTCTACCTGTTAAATACTGTGATCACAACTTTGAATGAATATGACATAAGTACAAACACTGTTGCAGTTGCAATTATTGTTTTCCGGTCATCTTTGACGAATTTGATTTATTGTGCAGGCCTTGGGTATGAAACCAGTTACCCCACTTTTAGTGAGGCCATTGCCTCTGTCAGGCACATTGCATTGCAACGGGTATGATATAATCTTATCATGCAGACGAACTGACTGTCAGTGAATTTTCTTCCGAAATGCCATTCATCAATAAATAGGACAGTTGGCAATGAACGATAGAAGTGGTTATGTTACCTCATATTATACCTCTATGTAAATGATACTGATATCATCATTATAATATCAATCAGTGATGAAGTCGAAACTAGGGGGCCTAAGGCCGAGACCATCCTTCTCAACAAGCTCAACAAGCACTATATGTATTGGGGTCTCGGGCCAAGACCTGCAATTACAAGTCTCGAGACTGGTCTTGACGACAACACTGGTATCAATTTAGTTTGATCAAAACATGTGATCAGAACATTGTTGATAACTTGATATATGTATGATATTGCTAATGTGAGGTGAATTTCCTCAGTTGTATTTGCTCTGTACAGCAGGTCAAACGGATCTTGCTTCCTTGAATAAGCTTGTATATTTTTGTCATTGTTCCCTTGGGTATCAAAGTGTTCCAACCACCTTGGCACGGACCAACCAACAATATTGACTGTGAAGAACCCAAGTAGAGAGTGCTGAAAAACATATTACATTGAGTAATGTTGGTGTTAAACATCAACGTTCTATTATCTATTCATATTAAGCATGCTATTTGCCAACAAGACTGCTCGAAAACATATCGCATGCAGTATGTCGTTCATCAATATGAAAGTACTATATATGGGGTATTTAGGCCAGAAGTCATCTCCCAAGGTCAATTCACAGACATTCTGGAATTATGTGAAATGCATCTTCTATAGTTTTGATAAAATAATCACAAAAGTTGGTCAGTGTTATGCTACATATGATTTGAGGTCACCTAGAGGTCAATTTAGGCGCAAACATTCATTTTGAGTGTCATACGAATGGGATGTTATCCCGCTCATGTACATTACACTGATGCAAATGACCAGGTACGTGAGCTACTGTGCCACTACCACTCTCGGTGATTATTAGGATGTCGATTGATGAGTGCTCACACCAATCATCTATTCATCCATTCCTGATCACATCACCTATGTGTGGAGTGATATCTTTCATTAGGTTGGTGCTACTGTGTTGAACACCAACATACCTGCTATCCATTCATACAGAGCATGTGTAGAGTTTGTTGCTAACATGTGTTGCAGTGATATTTGATGCATGTGTTGCATGTTTCCCAGTCTTGCAGGACCTACAGCAACCTAGCTGCGAGCTGCTGCAGGTTCCTCTCCTACTTCTGCCGAACCTGCAGGAACAACCAACGGGACATGTTCGATAAACTCATGTTCATGCTCCATCATGGCTTCATGGGACTTTGTAAGTATGACTAGGGTGACCTATAGAGCTTAGTATCTCGTATCGTGAACACCCTACCCCCCTTCCCTCAAAAATTAGGCTGTAGAAACCTGCAGGAACAACCAACGGGACATGTTCGATAAACTCATGTTCATGCTTCATCATGGCTTCATGGGACTTTGTGAGTATGACTAGGATGACCCATAGAGCTTAGTATCTTGAATGGTGCACACCCTACCCTCCCTCTCCCCCAAGAGTTTAGGCTGTAGGAACCTGCAGGAACAACCAACGGAACATGTTTGATAAACTCATGTTCATGCTCCATCATGGCTTCATGGGACTTTGTAAGTATGACTAGGGTGACCCATAGAGCTTAGTATCTTGTATCGTACACACCCTACCGGCCCCCTCGCCTCAAGAGTTTAGGCTGTAGGAACCTGCAGGAACAACAAACGAGACATGTTTGATGGAGTCATGTTCATACTCGATCATGGCTTCTAGTATAACTAGAGTGATGACCCATATAGATTAGTATCTTGCAACATTCCCCCTCCCAAGAGATGAACCTGCAGGAACAACCGACAGGACATATTTGATAAACTCATGTTCCTGCTCCAATATGGCTACGTGGGGCTTCCAAAGTATGACCCCCTCCACCTCATAGAATCGGAACATTACACTAAACATATCCTTAACCCAGACGCTCAATCAATCAATGTTTAATGCAAGTGCACACATGGTAGTTATTCTGTGTTCCATCAGCAGTAATTACCGTTATTACAACTAGGAATTAGCATTCCGTTTGCACATAGTTTGTGATTACTAGTCAGAAAGTGGGACGTCAAATTCTACCTTCATCTTCTCACGTTTTCCAAGATGGCCGTTTGACAAACTGAGCCTAACATTTGCGAGTCATTTTAGGACCAATATTTGTACAGTACATTGCCCATACCAAATGAATTATTGTTCACTTGTATGTTTCACTATAGATTTCATAGGACATTTTTCAGCAACTTTTATTTTTCGATTTTGAGATATTTGTAGGTACACCCTTCATTCAAGATGATTCGCTCATTATTCCTGCCTGTATTGCAAAACTGTTTTATTCCTGTTCTTATTGCACTTTAAAGCATGTTTTTCATTTTCCCTGTCCTGCTGTTGTCTGCATGACCTAGTTTTGCCTTGTTTGATATGTTTACACACCAATAGAAACAATTTGTGGGGAAATTTATTTTTAGGGCAAGGCATGGTGCCTCACAGTGCTTCCACAACCTGAAATTATATTCCCCGGAATGCAGCCGGAAATTCCCAGAAATCAGCTTATGATTTCCTGGAAACTCCAAGCAGGTCACGTGGTGTACATTTCCACCTACCTCTACATAAAATCACATCAATTCACGACAGTCTCATTTTGTTGACATTTGAGCTCCATTTGACTTTCTTTGAAGTTACTTGTAATGGTCCGTAGGTAGAGGTCCAATTGGGTATTCAGTATTTTGGGCACATGGCCCGGTTTGGGCCCTGGGGCCCATTATATGAAATACCTCAAAATCTTGTATGTTCTACAAATTTTGTTGCACAGTGCTGATGTTTGGTCATAATGATGCGGGTGTCCATGGATGTAGGACCCAAGGCCCAGTGCGGGCTCTCGGGCCCATCATGCGAAATCATGCGAAATCATGCAAAATGATTCTCCTACTAAAAATTTCAGTGGGCAGTGCTGATTTTCTGTCAAAGTGATAGTTGTTCATTGGATGTGTTCAGGAACTTTTGATCGTAGGTCCCACTTGGGCCATATGGCCCATTTCATCAAACTCAAACAATGGTGCTTGATATGTACCTCTTCTTACAAGCTTCAATTTATTTTCTTCAAAGTTACTTGTAATGGTCCTTAGGTGGAGGTCCATTAGGGGTGTCTGGGAATTTTTGGCCCAGGGCCTAGTTTGGTCCCTAGGACCCATCAAATGAAATACCTCAAAATCTGGTATCTCCTTCAAATTTTATTGCACAGTGCTGATGCTTGGTCATAATGATGGTATATTAGCCGTACCTTCGGGGTGCCCATGGATGTAGGACCCAGAGCTCAGTGTGGGCCCTAGGGCCCATCATGTGGAATCACGCAAACAAATGTACACGTACCAGGTGAGCTACTGTGCCATTGGCACTCTTGTTATATTTACCTTTGGAAAAACTGACTAGCAGTATATTATTTTCATCCTGTACAGCATACCCATCATTGCGTGGATCTTGTCCCTTGGATGTTGCAGCAGCATCACTGATGGATAACAATGAACTGGCATTAGCTCTCAGGGAGGCACACTTGGAGAAGGTGATATCTTACATGTCACAGTGTGGGGTGCAGGATAACGACCGTATGCTCCTGATGGGGAAACCTCTCATTGGATGGGATCCCGTAGATGGGGAGAGGTATTTGGATTTCATGAGGCACACTGTTTGGGTCAACGGTAGGTAGTTATAGATGAAATATAGGTTGAGGCTTCATGTACTATTTTCTTGGAGAAGATGATATCCTACATGTCACAGCGTCGGATGCAGGATAACGACCGTATGCTATTCATGGGAAAACCTCTCATTGGATGGGATCCAGTGGATGGAGAGAGGTATCGGATTTCATGAGGCACACTGTCTGGGTAAATGGTAAGTAGATAGAAATGAAATGAAGGTTGATGGCTCATGTAAACTTCCCTCAGAGAAGGTGATATGTCACAGTGTGGGGTGCAGGATAACAACCGCATGAAATTGTTGGGGAAACCTCTCATAGGATGATATCTCATAGATGGAGACAGGTATCTGTGTGAGGCACACTGTCTGGGTCAATGGTTAGTAGTTATAGATAAAATAAAGGTCACAGTGTGGCGTGCTGGATAATCACTGTATGTTGTCGATGGGAAAAACCCCCATTGGATGGGATCCCGTAGTTGGAGTGAGGTATGATCTGGACTCCATGAGGCACACTGTTTAGGTTAACAGTGAGTGGTTGTTCCCAGACACGTTTCATGAAGAAGGTAATATCCTGCATGTCACAGCATGTGGTGCAGAATAGTACCCGTATGCTGTCAAGGGGAAAACATCTCATCGGATGAGATCAGGTGGATGGAGAGAGGTTTCTAGATTTCATGAAACACACTGTCCAGGTCAATGGTAAGTAGTTGTTCTTCTTATACACATCATATTGTGAGGGTGATATCCTACATATCACAGTGTGGGGTGCAGAATAGTACCCGTATGCTGTCAATGGGAAAACCTCTCATTGGATGGGATCCCGTGGATGGAGAGAGGTATCTGGACTTCATGAAGCACACTGTCTGGGTCAAATGTAAGTAGTTATTCTTATACACATTTCATTGAGAGTGTGATATCCTACATGTCACAGTGTGGGGTGCAGAATAATGACTGTATGCTGTCAATGGGAAAACCTCTCATTGGATGGGATCCTGTAGTTGGAGAGAGGTATTATCTGGATTTCATGAGGCACACTGTCTGGGCCAATGGTAAGTAGTTGTTCTTATCACATTTCATTGAGAAGGTGATATCCTACATGTCACTGTGTGGTGCAGGATAATGACTGTATGCTATCGATTGGGAAACCACTCGAAGGATGATATCCCGTGGATGGAGAGAGGTATCTGGATATCATGAAGCATACTGTCTGGGTCAATGGTAAGTAGTTATTTATAATATGAAGGTGTATGGTTCATGTACACTCCCCTTGGAGAAGGTGATATCTTACATGTCACAGTGTGGGGTGCACGATAACAACTGCATGAGATTGTTAGGGAAACCTCTCATAGGATGCTATCCCGTAGATGGAGATAGGTATCTGGATCTCATGAGGCACACTGTCTTGGTAAATGGTAAGTAGTTATAGATTAGATAAAAGTCACAGTGTGGCGTGCTGGATAATCACATTATGATGTCGATGAGGAAACCCTCCAATCAATGAGATCCACTCAATGGAGAAAAGTATCTGGAGTTCATGAGGCACACTGTTTGGGTTAACAGTAAGTGGTTGTTCCTGGACAGTGGACACTTTTCATGAAGAAGGTAATATCCTACATGTCACAGCATGTGGTGCAGAATAGTAACTGTATGCATTCGTTGGGAGGACCTCCCATTGGATGGCGTCATGTGGCACATTCTTTGGGTCAATAGTGAGTGGTTATGCATAGAATAGCTTCCATGCATCACTGATGATAAGAATGAACTAACGTTAGCTCTCAGGGAATCATACTTGGTGAAGGTGGTATCCTAAATGTTACAGTGTGAGGTGCAGAATAATGGTAGGAATTCCTCTCATTGGATGGCAACATATGGCACACCTTCTGGATCGTGTATGAGTTTTAAGGTTCCCTGAGATGCCCACCATACACTCTTGCTGGAGATTGCTGGATAATTACCATATGTACTCAATGAGAAAACCTCTCATTGGATGTGAATGGGATCCAATATATGGAAAGAGTTGTCTGGATTTCACAAGAGGAACAGTCTGTATGCTCTCATCGGGAAATCCTCTCATCAGATGCCATCTGATAGATCGGGATCAGATGATCCGACGGCTCCACTGCCTCCTCCCACCCAGGCGTCATTGGGAACCTTGTGAGGTTACTTGTAGAGAGTAGCATGTGTAGTATGTGGCAGCCCTATTGGGATATGGGATCTCTACCGATATTGTGCATCGGAGAAGAACAGAAAGAGACGTGAGGTATGAAGTGTGGGTTGGAGAAGCCACTGATGATCAGGGGTATTAACTCCAAAACAATTAGAGTCTGCTATGAATCAGTGATAACGCTCTATATAGGAACCTGATGTTTTAATGGTGAGGGATATTCAAAAGGGTGGCAAGAGGTACCTGGATATCATATCACTGAACGGACGTGTATCACTCCTGCACTACGCAATCATAATACATATGTCCGCCCATGTTCGCCTCTAGGAATTCTAATTTCGTGTAAGATTTTTTATGTATCAATGATTCATGACTTTGTGACCTCACATTAATTACCAACAACAAGATGAGAACTGCCGTCATGGTATTGCATATTAATGAGATCAACTCGGCAATAAACGTGCGCTACGTACCAATCAACTGTCGATAAATGTTAGTTGAGTCGATTGCGACACAGGGTCAGAAATAGGAAAGTCGCAAACGACTACAGATGTTGAATGCATAGCGTTCACATCTGTCGCACAGATAAGGGGGACACTGGCTGTATGCTCTCGATAGGATAACCTTCCATTAGATGAGTTCTGATCGATGTTATTGGAGTTCATGAGGGACAGTGTCAGGATATCAGGGGGAGGTGATTAGAGCTTCAGGCTTCTTTGAGAAGTTGATATCCTAATAATTGGCAAACACTCTGCCTGTATGAGCTGGTGGATGGATATTCTGAATAGGTGAATTTCAATACTGTGTCAAACGCCAAAAATTGTCTGATCGCAGGGGAGACAGTTGACGAGAATGCCAATCTGGTGGTGAGGCTGCTGATTCGACACCCAGAGTGTCTGGGCCCTGCGTTGAGAGGTGAGGGCCAGGGACTACTCACTGCTATGGAGGAGGCTATTGAACTGTCTGAGACTTCCCCTGAGTTTGCCGACATGCTTCCACCAGTCATGATCTCCATGGAGGATGGACCCGATGGCCAGAAGATGTCTCTAGAGTGAGTTTTATTGTATTTAAATTTATTTATATATATTTCATTTAATTGTTATAGAAGGGTATATGAACACTGATCACAGAATATATACATGAGTACTTGGGAGAAATAAACAAATTTCGAAGCCTTTCATAGGCAGAGGAGGGGATAGAAAAAAAGTAAATATATGATCCTAACCAAAATGCATCCAGGAAATGGGATAATTCATTCATTCATGTGATGGCTTAGAATAACTTGTTCATGGAACAATTTCCAAAAGTTGATGGAAAGTGGTCAGAGAAGATGCATTTTTGCATTCGTTTGGGAGTCAGTTCCATTCCCTAGTAGCAATATACACAATTTTTCTGTCATAGTATTTTGTTCGTCCTCCAGTGATGTGTATGTTTCTATTTGAGGTAGTTCTGAGGGAGTTATGGTGAATGCTGGCAGTATATTTGAACATACTAGGTCAATAG
>JAUOBX010427210.1:0-10493 GCA_032360705.1 Eupentacta quinquesemita
GTTCCGACTGGTCGGAACATAGATACGTATTATAGTACTGAAAAGCGTCTCCATGTTAAGACCTCTCTATGTTCTCACTACCGACCGGTCGGAACATAGAGACGTTCTCTGATAATGAAAACAAAACGTTGTTCCGACCTCGCAATCACTGCACAGACCAAGTGGGAACTCAGGCACGGTTTCTGGTTATAACACGGGCGTCTGCACCCGCCTCGTGAAAACCCTTGATAAAGGAAAAATTAGGACGTTTTTTCACATAAAAACCCATTCCCGTCGATCCAACTAGTCGCAAAATAGGGCGGAACATAGAGAGGTCGGAACATAGGGACGTCTTCAAAATCTTATTTGCGAACGTCTCTATGTTCCGACCAAGCCGGATTGTGAATCGGTCGGAATATAGAGAGGTCGGAATATAGAGAGGTCGGAACATGTTATCGTGTGACTGACTATAGCGTACTGTGGGACAGGTATGACGAAGTTCCCCAGGTGTCGCTGTGGTAGGGCACTGAAACTGTTTGTGTATAATTGTCACAAAATAGAGTCACTACAACAGTGAATAGCAACTCAATGAACTGGACACTATGTGCTGGTATGTAATGTTACATGTAGACGACGCTATGTGTAGATAACTGTAACTGAGCACAGTGGGTTCTGTTCAGGGAAATCGGTAGCCTGGATGCATTTTGAAGTGCCTTAATAATCCATTCCTCCGCATGCGGGGTGATAAAATCGGAAAAACATTTGCAACTGAGGCCTCTGATGTAGTTCCAAATCTTGAATTCGGCATCATGCTGTCGTCGTAATACTGTGATGAACAACTCACTCATATGGTTTTGCTTGGTTGTAACGGTGGCCTATGGCAATAAAATATATCTATAAAAGGCTGCATGTTTGCTACTCTCCACTGGCATTTAGCCTGGATTCTGGTCATCACATACAAAACACTCGATGGCATGGCTCCGTCATATCTCCAACCTGCTCCATCCATATACTCGTCGCCTGCATTCCAGCAACATGCCTTTACTTCGAGTTCCAGGTTCGAAACACTCGTGGGGTGATAGATCGTTCGGAGTGGCACCTCGTCCCTGGAATGGCCTGCCGCTGGAGATACGTGTACCACGCTGGCGTTATACTCGAGACTGTTGAAAACTCATCTTATTAGCCAAGCTTTTCGTAATATCAATTGACACATGTATATCTTCCTCTTCTTTTCTTCTCCCGCGCCTTGAGCACCCTTACGGGTGGATACGTGCGCGATACAAATCGCTTTTATTATTATTATTATTATAACAGCCTCTACTATGAACAATGATGCTGTATGTTGGTCAGGAAATTAAGAGATTAATGAAGGAGGCATCAGGTCATTCATTTCATTGAAGATCAATGATGATGTCACCATTGTGGCTAAAAAGACTGAGCCTCAGGTCTCACATTAATACTTAATAGTATGGGATCCAGCTGTGAATGATTAACCGCCATGGTCAATATAAACTGTTATAAGACTGTCGATCTATCATGTGAGCACTCCTCCGCCAAATAGAAGGAACAAACACATTGTACTGATTTAACAACACTTGCAGTTCACGTTACACTGAGTTATATCGACCATCGTTACTACGAATCAATGAGCAGATTGCTCATCATATATTTACACTCGCGCAGTCGCGTGGCATAATAACTACTAGTACTCTACCAACGACATGGGCTCGATGAGAAAGATACACTGTGATAGGTAGAGAGTGCTAGGAAGAGTGCTGGGTAAAGTGCTGGAAGAATAGACGAGCGGTATCAGTGACGCTGAGTAATACAAAGGTTCCAGCTTGTTCGGGATCAATTCCAACATTCACTGCAGTCACGGCTGGCAGAGTCTTGGTGACCGGGTTCCGCTGTGGTACAGTGGGTTTAGTAATTATGCGGGTTTGCTGTGGGATTAGTTGCGATAAGTCTCGTCAGTCAGATGTACGCAGTTACCCGCTCCTGAATTCCCGCTCCTGAAGGATCTGAGAGAGTCGTTAGAGCATGGAGTTCACTGGTCGTTCGTCGTATGGGGACGTAAAATAGCGGTCTCGGAGGCAGGTTGGGACTGGTAACAGTACATCCCTGCCTCGATATCATCTGAGCACCAGTCTAAAAGAGGAGACGAGATTTCGCCGGTGTTTATTAACGACCAACACGGCCAGGATTCCTCGGTGAGCCCACAGTTGCTTCCTGACCTTGTATCATTCAAATCTATATTCAAATCAAATCAATAGGTATTGCTCGATCGGCTACACACCTGCGCACGCAAGTGTGCAGAATTCGCAAACTGCTCGATTCTCTTCGAGCTCCTTGTGCAGGACTCGTGGACGAGTGTGGACGGAACCTCTCTCTAACTGTTTGGGGACTGCGTTGCTACTGCGCTGCTGATACACACATAAATTAAAAATGAGTCAAAAGACTCAGATGAATGACTCATTTTTGACTCACCGACACGTGCTAAATGAGTAATATGTGACTCATTGTATCCTCCTAGTGAGTCAACCATTAGATGACTCAATTCGCTCTCCAGCTCATCAACTTAATATGACTCACCGATACTCTTAGATGAGTTAAAATCACTTGTTTGACTCATAGGCTTATTCAAACGAGTCTCGATCGTGGCTATGCGCTCTCCACTTCATCAACTGAATATGACTCAACCATACTCTTAGATGAGTCAAAATCAATTGTTTGACTCATCTGCTCATTCAAACGAGTCTCAATCGAAGGATGATATCATGGGTAATCCCCTTATCACTTTCCGCGCGCAAATCAATCATTTTTGTTATTCGCGCCTTGGTCGCCATCTTTCTCTTTGCCTAGCCAGCCTGCCTGTACAGCCTAGCGCTGTGTACGTCTACGTGTTACACTACAGTGACTGATACTTAGCCAGCTAGCCGGGCTCACGTATAGTATAGTCGGATTCTTCTTGATCGATCGAAGAAGTCTCACTCTCAGCAAGTCTACTTGATATTTACTGATTGATGAAATTGAATCGTAAGTGAAATTGGTAGTAATTCATCGTTATTATCGTTAGAATACGTGGAAACTGTTACAGAAACTGACAGTTAGGCCTACTAAAATGGTAAACTGTACCATACTGTTGTTCAACACGCGTACGATTGTGATTTGTATTATACGGGCCTAGCCTCACGTTGGGCTATGTTGTAACAGTTTTATAATGATGTCGCCTCAGCCATAGGCTAGGCTACTCTGCTGGTGTGTCAGATTAGCCTAATCCAACTAGTGCTGGGCCAAACTCTAGCCCTCTGTCTGACCATATAGGGTATAGTAGGAGTAGTAGTACTAGGCCTAGTCTATATCTAGGCTGGGAGGTACCAAATCTCGTTACCCCTATTTCTAGCCTAACGTACGGAAATAGTGTACGAATATCAGCCTACAGGGGTGACGAACTTCGGTCCCCTTACTATACTTCTATTAGTATTACTACTAGTACTACACGGACTACTAGTAGGCCTACTAGACTTAGTCACCTCGACTGTAGCAGTAGCAGCATAAAGGAGTATGTATTCATGTGCCACTTGTCACCAGGTGCTAACATTCAGTTCATTGTATTTTTCTAAATGTTGTTGTACTAATGGCTGAAGTACCCGTTCCCAGGCCAGTTAGACCTGAGGATGTAGCCAACATTTTTGAGGTATACGTGTAGGTATTGTCTAGTAGCAAGTGGATTGACTCGTGTATCAGTTATTCCTTAGTGATTCGACTCATTTCTTCACCAAGTGAGACATTTCAAACTAGTCATTTCAATTGCACATGTGAGTCATTTTATTCAACGAATGAGTCATTTGATTCACCAAGTGAGTCACTTGACTCACCAGGTGAGTCATTTGACTCAGCAAGTGAGTCATTTGACTCATGCGAGCTTCACAGCGTGTCACCACACGGACAAAACAAAGGACTCACTTTAGTGAGTCATTTGATTCACCAAGTGAGCCATTTGACTCATGCAAGCTTCACAGCGTGTCACCACAGGGACAAAACAAATGACTCACTTAAGTGAGTCATTTGATTCACTGAATGAGTAATTTGATTCACCAAGTGAGTCATTTGACTCATGCAAGCTTCACAGCGTGTCACCACACGGACAAGAAAAACTCCGAAGTATCGTACTGAGTCAAATGACTCAGTCGTCAATTAGGATGGTATAATGGGTCACTACACGGACAAATGAAGACTGAATGAGTCGAAATGACTCAGAATTTATTATGTGTGTATTCTGCACTGTTGAACTTTTTACATGAATCCTGTCAGCGTGAAGGTGGATTTCGGTTCGGGTGAAATTATTGTTTGATGCCTAGCCAATGATACCGCCCAAAAGTGTTGCCAGAGCAACGAATCCATCGTTCCCCGCAAGGCAGAACATAGATCAAATGCTTAATTTTTCACTAACATCAGGAGGTATTTGTGTGGTCTTATATCCAGGATAAGAAATATGATCCTCTCGCATGTTCATCGAAAGCCACGGTAGTTTCCTAAGCCGCGGTTCTATTTATTTCGTATGACTGGATTGGAGTTCATTGAACCCATATTTTGCATTTTCGCCTCTCTGAATAAAATTCATATCATAGTGATCAACAGTAGAAGATAACTTCTGTGAATTACCAGTATTTATTACCCAACTGTGATCTGTCATAGTTACATTGCTCAGCATATATCAATACTGTATGGAAGCATGATTATTGTAGTCATGGCTTGTAGTTTCACTTGTTCCTTTACTATATACGATATTGTCAATGTTGCTATTTGGGCCTATAATCGACACATTGACTATATAACAAATATAATTTTTTCCGAAAAATTATAACTCCTGCATATGGGCCTCCGAACAACTGATGGCCGTCATAAAAGCCACAGTGGGACAGCCCTTGGCAATTCCTGCAGTTCATATTGCCGTACCAGGATGTTCCTCTGTGGATACGGAATGTCATATGTAAAATAACTCGGTCGAAATTCATCAAACTTTTACAAATATATAGGAGAATAAATACATTCAATCAAGAAGATTGAAGTGCACCGGACGCTCATTAATTTGTTACTTTCATTTAATCAATTGCACACGTCTCATCTCTCTTCATAGATGTTATCTTCATCGCCCCTTTCTAGAAGAGGAGCGTTTTGTGAGGCGCTGATCCGACCGGATCACTCTAATTGTGATTGCCTCATAATGTATTTGTTCGATAAGTAGGTATACCAGTGCGGTTTCGATGCTGCATCACTGCAAAAATCTCCCTCGTGGCCAGTTTACCATATTTGCCACTAATTATTTCCCATTCATCAATCGTTTTCTCATCGAAAAAGTACAAAGTTAGAAGAAGTGCGAATATCAGTATCATACAGCATCTAGCCTCCTGATATACTTCCGTTACACTAGCTAATTAATAATCAACGGTTTTCGTTACACCGCCATAAAAACGCGATCTGTGGTTTAGGGACCCGTTAGTCGCCATTGGGTACAGTCTTGATAGGTAATTGCATCTTCTTATGAGAGGAACGCTATAAGTGGACAAACCATATTCAATAACAGAATTATCCACCTGAATACATGATTCAGCCTGACATCGATTGACGGTGGTAACTGATGGCATGTAATCTGCGAGTAGAAATCACATTTTATAATGAACCATGACCAATGCTAACAGTTTATTGTTTGCCGGGTGGTATAATTCTTGGATTGATTCGAATTGATTTGATTGCTACAAGTTCAGGAAGCCACTGAAGGCTCATTGGGGAACCCTGACCGTGGATGAGCACCGGTGATAACTCGCCTCCGCTTTCCGACTAGTCATGATGTTATCGATGTAGGGTGTACAGTAACCAATCCCAAACTGCTTCCGCCATTTCACGTCCCCATCCAACGGATGACCTGTTAACACCAGGATCTAACACCTTTCTCAGATCCTGGGGGAGCTGAAGCCTTTTGCTTTTGCTTTTTGTTCAACCACGGTAACTGAGTACAGCCGACCGACGAAACTCGTTGCGACTAACTGACACCCCCCCCCCCCCACCATAAATACCAAGTCCACTGCGCCACAGCAGACCTGGAGACCAAGACCATGCCAGTCGTCAATGTGAGTACAGCAAGCCCTGGTGGAAAACGCATGATGGAGAATGTGGGAATCAATCCCGGAATGAACCGGACTCATTGTATCACCGAGCGTCACAGATACCGCTAGACCACTCTTCCGCTCCTGTTGCCGAGTAGGATCGACATCGATCGAATCATTTTCTATCCGGATACGTTCCTAACATATTTTTCATCATGTCAATAAATATAATGTAAAGGCTATTTACTTCAAATTAGTCTATCGTTACCACGGTGGTGTAGAAATTAGTTATTATGAAATTATCTGCTGTGAATGAGGGTATTCACATTACAAATAATAGTATCTTAGTAAGTTACTCAGTAAGAATTAAATGCATTGACAAGCAAAGTCATTTAGCCCAACACCTTTGCCTAAACTAACAATGAATGGAGGACTCACTATATAAAGTGCATCGAATAGTCAGCATGGTGATCCGTCGGAGACAGACTGTCAATAAAACCAATCTCTGTTAATGATCACCAACAACCATGTCCAATTGGAGAACATCCTTTCGTTGCCGGCTGACAAGAACGAATATCCGAGTACATGCCTCCAGTGTTAAACAATCTACTGGTTGCAGTGTCATATTTCCGTTTCAATTCAACTTGAGTTCACTAATGTATTCCGTACTTTCAAACATCTTGCGTTACAACTATCTGATGTCTGATGTCTAGTCTACTATACCGTCCTGCAGTGTCGCCATCCAGAAATGCGACGAATCCCTCACTGCAACGCAGAACATCAATCAAGTGTTGGCTGTTCTTCCTGAGTGAGAAATGTTTGCAATTCAGGATGAAACATCCGTCAAATATAGGAATTCAATATTTAGAAGAGAGATCCCCTGATAGGCCACAGCTGGTTCCTATCAGATGCTACGATAGAGTAAATTCCTTCTATCAAGTGTCGTTGACTCGATTCGTTATACCGCAGCACGAATTATTACCTGTGTGTCAGCGTATACCTTGGCTGGGTTAGTGAAACCGCCTCAGGAATGTGTAAACGTGTAACATAGTTCGCCTGAGATGAATAATAACTGTATATCTGCATTTCTCTCCAGATGAGAATGCTATAGAAAATAAGTTTATTTATTTTATTCGTTTCTCAATCCGCCTAATAGTGAGCTACCGCGTTATTACCGGAGTTTTTGAACAATTTCGCTTCACTCATAACATTATGTCCTCTATTGATGAATCTATAGGTAATAATATGTGAATAAGTAACAGTCTATACATGAGACTTACGTGAGACTTATATTTTATATTCCTACGTAAATGATGTAACCCAGCACCAACACCAGCCGAGGATAACGAGAACACTCACTTCCCTTGTCATTTGTTAAGTAGGTTCTATCCGTACCAAATAGCCTCAGTGAATAGTCTCAAATGAACACAACTTTAGATGTGTAGGTTATACGCTGTACCTGAGGGCTGTAAATATCCCATCCTGCCACGGATAAACATGCCCTCAGCTGCGGTATGCGCATATCATTGAATATAAATACCGCATTTCTAGCTGTAAGGGCTTTACAACCTAATACCGCCACATGTAGAATAGAGTAGTAACATTTACATAAAAAAGTACACTCAACACTTTTATTACCTTAGGAAGTTTTACCTATCACACTCATATAACACGATTGTCTTGCAGCAGCACCGTTCCTTTGCGCCATAAAATAACAATCAAAATGCTACTTAGTGATTCACTAAGTGCATGGGTTGGAAAAAGACAATAATTATGATTCACGAATTTGTTAGATTAACGCAGCATCAAGCTATAACAAATCTGCCGAGTACCCACGGGGGACCGCTGTTTCCCAAAGAGTTCATTCAACCAATTTGGCAACTCTTCGATGGATAATATCTCATTCCTGTTGACTTAAATGTTGTAGTTCCTTATTGTATCGATGCCTTTATGCATTTAATCACAGGTATTATTTTATTGCGTAGTCATTGTTTTCATTTGCATCATATATAACCAGGGATGATGTAACTGGCATGTCAGTGTTCTCACACATAACAGACAAACAACAATATAGGAACATCAATATATAGAACAAAATATTATAATACTGTATACGGTACCTAGGAAGGGTAAAACCTAAAATACGAAACCGAGATTTAGATAATAAATCCAATAATTCCAACTCATTCTTCATTGCACATTTCAATTTGGATTTGAACGTATTTGAGTTATCGCACACTCGGATGTTTTGAGGCGAAGCTTTCCACTGACTCACTATATTGCTTGACAGTCGACGCCTCCCCCAATTAGTGGTAGATATTGGAGGGTTAAAACAACCGGAGCGAGATGTCCTAGAGACATACCCCCTTGAGGCGACACGAACATACTTATCAAAATGAATCGGCAGCTGATATATGGATTTTGTGCATGGAAACCTGACGATGATAATTCCACCTCTGCTCAGTTGGAAGCCTAACAGAACTGGGAGTACATCAGCTGTAGGGACAGTCCTTGGATTATCTAGAATTATCCTGTCAGCTCTACCTTGCAAAGAAATTAGGCACTTCTTATACTTGGCACAAGTGTTAGACCAGATACAACTGACATAATCGAAATGCGAGCTAATTGGGCTATTAAAAATCATGACTCTATACGTGAATGGGAGATATTTCTTAACCCTACCCAGGACCCCGAGTCTACAAGAAACTGCCTTGCAGACCGTAGCAATATTGTCCTTGAAAGTTAATGTACTATCCAGTAGTACTCCAAGATACCTAAAGACGTTGACCTGCTCAATATCTAGTGAGTCATGTTGACGTTCAAGCTTATGTATGCCTGTGTACCTTCTATTTCCACAGACACCATCCATGTTTGACAGGATGTTATCAACTACATAGCTGAGAGCAGTAGTAGTATAGTAGAGTATCCAGGTCTAAAGCTTGATTGTCATTTGCTGAGAAGCATATTACTGGTAAAATATTGATACAGTTGATCATGCACCACTCTCTCCATGATTTCAGAAACAACTGGCAGAACTGAAATAGGTCTGTAGCTGTCAACCTGGTTGTGTGCTTCTTCCTTGAAGACTAGTGAGACCTTAACGGTTTTCCACTCATGAGGGAATACCCCCTGTGAAAGAGAAGAGTCAATAATGTCATTTAGAAAGTGAGCAATGTGAGTGCTGCAACCGTTCGTAGGCGAGCATTCATGTTATCGTATCGAGACCTGTAGCTTCACCAACAGATAACCCAACCAATTGCATCGACAACACGACATCTGAACGTGCATGAACTTGCCTTAGCGGCGGTGAATAGGTGTCATTAAATTTACCAGCCAGGTTACTACCAACATTGGATGAAAAGTTGTTAAAAGTATTGGCAATTACACTATTGTCAGTGATAATGGTATCATGTTCAATAATGTTCGAGATCTCATCACATTTCAGCTGTTCGGCTAGATTATTGAGTCGATTCCTACATTTCCTATATTTGAACAAATTTTCCACTGACCTAGATCATTCTCCCAAGTCATGGATATGAACTCATCGGTGACCCTGGGAGTATTTTCCTCTTTGACTGTCACCGTCTTCGGAGGCGCATGGGCATCAGTTACTTCGTTGGAAAGGGTTTTCCATGTAGACCACATAATGTTGGCAATATCATTAATGAATGATTCCCGAATAAATCGTTTAAAGGATCTGGTAGTGATTTTCCTGGGCTTATGTTTGGGGTCATTCGCACGCCTAACAGCATAAACCAACCTATGATCACTCAGGTCAGATGATATATAGGCTCCATCAGTTGGTTGCATAACACTATACATAACTTGTGCCGGAGACGATGTATTTTTCGTAGCAGACTAGCAGTTCATCATACTAGCTCGGGATGACTAGTAACTCACTGAAATAATACGTTCAGGCCGATGGCTGGCAATATGACGGCCGATTAGCCTACTTCCGACGCCGTAAGAACCGATGGCTAAAGACTACTGACTGGTGACAATTGAATGATTGAAAGTAGCTCTCAGATGGATCAACTATGTCGAAATCATACTTGTAGTCAGTGAAATTCCAAACAATTCCAGTCATGTTTTCCATTATAGTTTCCATCAAGCTAGAGAGAACTGGGGTGATGGCAGTCGGTGAATATTGGGGAGGATCGGAGTCATTCATTTCCCACCTTAGAACGAAGGATTCATAGACATGGTTTCAACCAGAAGGGCAGACGAGCTCAAGAGGCCAACTGGAGAAATGACATCAGGATGAGAAGCCTGGTTCAAGTCTAACCCATTCAAGGTTTGACTAACCATACGAGTGGTAAACGTAAACCTATTTAGTTCCATTGAAACTGGGAAAAACGAGGGAGAATGAGCAGAGGCATCGATGGTTGCATTGGATGAGAAAATATT
>JAUOBX010427321.1:248-10492 GCA_032360705.1 Eupentacta quinquesemita
CACTGAATTTAGTAATTGAATGATTCCATACGGCATAAGCCAAGATGGCGGCTAAAGAGTTAGTCAAAATGGAGGCCATTTTCAATTTTTGGAAACAAATTTGTCTCCAGATCAAGATGGGGAATGAACATGCTGTCTATTTGAATGTTTTGGGGGACGGAAAATGCAATGAAACTATTATCTAACTAATCAAATGCTTCTTCATGGCCTGCCTGAACAATGATGGCGCCCACGTAGTTATTCACAATTGCAGCTATTCCTACTGATCGAGACAGCCTTGTCTCTGGATTAGCATGGGGAGTGAAAAAAGGTTCTATGTTTCAAGATATAGTGAATTCGTTGGAACTATTCATTTATTAATTGAATATTTCTATATGACATGAATAAAAATGGCGCCCAAATGTTAGTCAAAATGGCCGCCATTTCTAATGTATGTCACATTCCGTCGCCAGTTTAGCATAAGCAGGTGGGAAATCCATTTGATTAGACGTTTTGAGGCATTATGAATTGAATAAAGATATCGTGTAAGTGATCACTATGAAACTATTATCTGAGTATTCAGATGTTTCTACAAAGCATGAACGTAGATGTCGTCCAAATAGTTTTTCAAAATGGCCGCCATTTACAATGTTTGGCACGTGACGTTCTCATGTCCAGTTTAGCATGAGAAGTTACACAGATGTCTATTCAAATGAGGTACGAGAAATTCAATATAGCCTAACTATTATCTAAGTAACCAAATGCTGATACATAGCATGAACCAAGATCCCGCCCAAAGTTTGCAATTTCCCGAAGTTTTCTTCACTCGGCAAAAACCTTTAACTCCCTGTTTGTTCTGGAAAATGAACACGGATAGGGAATATGCCGCCCATACATCGATCATGGGCCGTTATAACCTAGTACAATTATAACAGCATTAGGCTCTGCACAATCACAATGTGGATTGCATACATATATTGTATATATAGTATGAAATGTTGCTCAGTCACATTTGTTTATACGTTGAAACGGCCAGTATGCGCCAAAATGTCGGTTATTCACATGTTGTTATACGTTTTCAGGTTCTTTGTAAGCTTAAAGGAGCATTAGAATTCCAATATTTTGACACTTCACTCACCTTTACCCATCGAAAACATTAGTCAGGAGATATGCAGTCCTCTGATTATCAATCTCTGATGAGAAATAAAATAGGCCTAATATGAAAATGTGGGTTTGAAAGACCACTCAATGATCCATCTAAAATGAGGAGGACATGTTATTGCCAATTACTATTATGACACCTCAGCCATTCTTGCATCCAGACACCAGACTCCACCACCAAAACTAATTCCACATCTCCCAGATCTAAAAATTGCTACAGTAATTCAAGCCCTGGAACGAACAACTGAATACAGGAAATGGAAAGGTGGATTATACTTAGCTAATCACATCTCGCTTCTTTGCAAACTTGGGTTTCTGCCTCAGCCAGCCTTTACCAAATTGAACATGTCTGGGTGGCTTTGCACAGCGATCATGTCGGCATGACTTGTGTTTTGAATGTGAGTGTACAGTAGACAGTTCGTCACTGATGACACCACCACTCCTAGGTGATGGTGTTCGGCGAGCTGAAAATGGTTCAATATGTTCTCCTTCTCCACTGAAAGTCATTGAAACTCATTGGAAAATGATTATGACTAGACCTGACCTGACAACTCATCTCCCGTCACACTTGTGTTTTCTCTTGGGATATTTTTACCTGTAGATGAAAGCCTACAACCATGAATTACCTAGTTAGTGAATTAGTCTAGTAAAAAATCGTGATTTTGTCCAAAAAGGTGGGTTCAGGTGGTTTGATAATGTTGAATTGATGGACGCTGATAAAATTTGGTTGAGGGGTTCTAGGGAATCGAGATCACTGGTCGGCCTAGTAGAAATGAGACTATGAGCAACGACCTTGCTGCTAAAGGTTATCTAACGTGTCTTGGCCCAGCAAGATATGCTGTATGTCTTACTCAAGCTCGCATTGACTAGTAACGTTCAACTGTTCATGATGCTGAATAATGCACACAACTGTTCTGTCAGATGAGATATTTGAGAACGGTCCCACGATGGCAGGTTGGCTGGAATGGTCAGGAGTCATGGTATTTGTAGCGAGTATTGCGAAGGTCGTGTTGAAGTGAGTCGAATGCTGAACCTGTAACCATATCACAGAAGCTCTAAACTTGCTTAGTAGATTAGTACCGGTAGAGCAATACTGCAATAGTTGGCTCCATCTGAATTGTTCGAATCAAACTTTGAATAAATATCAAGATAATATATGTACCCCAGCAATGTGTGCAATTTCCGCGTTCCATATCATCTTGTATTGTTATGCTGGACAGTGGATGGCGTATCGTTTAGCATTACACCTGCACGCATTGGATGGAATATTCATCCGCTGGTAGTGTGGCATCTCTTCTATTGACTGACTGGTTGTGTTTATATCCAGAGGATCCATCGATTCACTAAAAAAATCCGTTAACTAAAAAAAAATCCGTTGAATAACTAATAACAGACAATACTGAACTTCACGAAAGTTATATCTTATACATATTTCTCCCAATTTAGGACAGCACACAATTTTTACCTTTCCCCTCTCTTTTTCCTGATATTGTTTACCCTTGGGAAATATTCAACCGACTGAATAGTTTGAATTCACCTGAAGCAGTTACTTCCTCCTTTCATGTTGAATTCAGAAAATTCAAGGAAACAATATAACAACACTTGAAATTGTTGAACAATATAATGCGGAGTCAGAGATGCTAGCCGGATAGACTCTAAATTGTTTGCATGTGGTTTTACTTTCGCAGGCGAACAGAGTAATTTTTATGTTCGACTCTCAGACAGGTAATAATAATAATCCAGTATTATATAGCGCATGCCGTCCGAAGACCCCAATGCGCTGAACACCGACACAAACAAAAATTAGACATTAGAATTGATGAAAAAATATGACTTAAGATTACTCTTAAATTGTTCGAGTGATTTGGAGTTTTTCACATGGCTCGGCAGTCGATTCCAGAGTCTTGGGGCAGCGTTTGCGAAAGACCGTTCACCATATGTGGCCGTGTTTACTGGGTGATGAGTTAGCACGATGGATGCGTTGGAACGAAGGGTACGACACTGCTCTTTGATGGAAATGTTTTGAGCTGTTGTAGGGATGTCGCCAAGACTTCATACTTGGTATGTAGATTGGCCATATGGAGTACATGATCCCTATCATATTTAGGTCCAAGGTCATCTGGGGTCAACAGAGGTCAAAGTCCAAAAACCTTGTGGACACAATAAGTAGTGAACGAAAATGTGCAGTCCTCTGAGAAGTTGAGGAATAATCTACAATCCTCACCAAAAACACATGGGACACTCCCACTCCTCCCTTTTCAATATTGGTATTTGACAACGCTTTCGTTGGGCGCAACATTGAAGGGGGGTGTGGGGGTTTCAGTTCTGCGATTTTCGCACTACAGTTGTAGTGTCTCGGTATCGTTTTGAATATTGTAGGTCTAGTTATGATGGTGTCCAGAAAAGTAGACTGAGATGTCATGTTGAGAGGATAGGAAATAGCCACTGGGTTGAGAGGTCCAGCTAGGTTTATGTGGCTGGTTGGCATGGTAGAGGTCAGAAGAAATGGTCCAAATTAATTAGTTGTTCTTATCAACCTTGCTGCTCAGGTTATTGACAGTGCTTCAGCCTCGAATGGAGTTGAGTGGACGGAGGTGTACCCAGTAGCGTACGCAGAAATTCATCATGGGGGGGGGGGTGTTCAGTTTCTCAAAATTTGAAGAAAAAATAACTTTCATCCCTCCCCTTGGGCGAAAAATGCATTTTAAAGGCCTCTGAATGCAAAATGGTGCGATGCATGAGCGAATATTTTGTTACTAAACTTGCATGGACTCCTGACGTCAAACCATTCATGATGATAATGATGGTGCTATATGTCTGATATATCAAGAAATTGGTTTCGGCAGGAGTGAACAAATAGAATGGTAAGAATCCTGAAGAGTGTACGAACAATGCCAGAAACTGTCTATTAATAGCAGACATTATGTGGGCCTTCGATGAACCTAATATTCAATATTACATCGTGAATAACCTAAATGCATCAATTCATTTATAGCATACGACCTAGTTATTCCTGTTTATTAATTCCATTGCATAATGCTCTCAGCATAGATTTTTGTGATGTTCATCGGGTATGCGGCGCTTCGAAACAATTGTACCAAGCTGTGCACTATATTATACTCCCTATCGCAGATATTGATCGTCAAGGTATATCCCTTTGTAAATATGTATTCGTTCGTGTGAAGACTGTCCACTAACTGGGTCAGGTTATGTACATAAATAGACATACATACATACACCTGTAATATAATGTACTTTCGTTTCCATGTTATAGCCTAAATTTGACACAATTAGATGCAGAGTTTGTAAGCTGTAACATTTTTTATTCCTTGCCGAAGGCAAAAGGAATCTATGCGATGGTGCGAGTGTGTGTGTGTGTGTCTGTTACGCCCCTTGTAAACAGGATAACTAGTGAACAAAAAAGTGCAGAGACTTCATACTTATGTACTGTATGTTGGCCATATGGAGTACATGATCCCTAGTTTGGGGGGTTTGGTCTAAGGTCATTTGGGGTCAACAGAGGTCAAAGTCTGAAAACCTTGTAAACATGATAACTAGTGAACGGAAAAGTGCCGAGACTTCATACTTGTTATGTAGATTGGCCATATGGAGCACATGATCCCTATTGTTTTGGGGTTTGGTCCAGGGCCATCTGGGGTCAACAGAGGTAAAAGTCTGAAAACCTTGTAAACACGGTAACTATTGAACGAAAATAGGCAGAGACTTCATACTTGGTATGTAGGTTGGCCATATGGAGTACATCATCCTCATCGTTTTTGGGTCTGGTCCGAAGTCTTCTGGGGTCAACAGAGGTCAAAGTCTGAGAACCTTGTAAACATGATAACTAGTGATCGAAGAGGTGCAGAGACCTTAAACTTGGTATGTAGGTTGGTCATATAGAGTACATGATCCCTATCATTTGGGGGTTTGGTCCAAGGTCAACAGGGGTCAAAGTCTAGGAGAAAATGTTAAACATATTAACTAATGACTGAAAAAATACAGAGACTTCATACTTGGTTTGTATTATGGGGTGGTCATATGGAGTACATTATCCCTTTGTTCTTGGGTTTGGTCCATGGTCGTCTGGGGTCAACAGAGGTCAAAGTTGAAAAAATTGTAAACATAATAACTAGTGACCGAAAAAGTATAGAGACTTCAGCCTGAGAATTGGTATGGTTTGTCCTATTCAAATGTGAAAATATTTGCAGACGCCCATATTAGGAGGCATACTGGAGAAATGCTACACTGAATTTATCATCAATTGAATATGAGGTGTTGTTTTCCTACAATCTGGGGGCTGCCATATGAAAAATTGCTATGTACGCTACGTGCCAACCCGTGGTGGTGCTTAATTAGTGGGCTACTTAGCTGATATGTCAACCTACTACTGGAATGAATGGAGTCTCAAATTGTTACCAAAATTGTGTTTGACTGGTTCGTGGCAAAAAAAGGCATGGATTCACTACGCATTGTTGCGTTTTTGTTTACTCTTAAGACACTTAGCACACAATCTGTAGCGACACAGTCACAGTCTTTGCAGCAAATTAAGTAGAAAAGTGCTGTACACACAGAGTGGGTTTTTCGTTTCAGGACAGGACTGAATATTTAACTTTTATATATATTATTCTGTGTCAACTAGTAGATAGCAAGAGATGGACAATTGGTATATTACTGCCTCTGTGTGAATGACCTCACCTTGACCCTCCTGTCGGCAAATAAAGATGCTCCATTCATACTGTTGGATACAAACTTCACATTAGCTTCAATCCCTGCCCCCCCCCCCTCTCCCCCCATCCTAAGAGTTTTATGTATAAAGGTATATCTACTAGGGTTTCAATATTGTGGGTAAGATATCTCTGGCCTGTAATAAGTGACAAGAAATAATAATTTGGGGGAGCTTCGAAGCGCAGAGACAGTATTTGCTTTGTATTGTGTGTACATCCTTCCCTATCCTATTATTACTGGATGCTCTTCCTGAGAAGCATTCACTCTACTTCTCAGAAATTGGGTGAACAGTTTGCTTTCAATAAAATATGGTCATGTGTCAGTCAAAACCCCATCTTGACTCTCCTTTGTCAAAAAGAGAAGCTCCCTCCATATTGTTAGACACACAGTCTGTCCTTCTTGAAAATGTTCATCAGAACTCCCCCTAATTGGTTAAACTGTTTGTTTTCAATAAAGTGTTGTTGTGAGCAGTTGATGCCTGTAACTGCCCACCCTGCCTCTCCTTGCTCCCAGGGACCACATCCCTGGATGATTTATTGCATCTGCTGTACTGGTGCATCACCCAATTCATTCACTTCGGCTAATTAAGCTCTTCTATTGACCTTAAAAGGTCTTGGAGGGTTCCTTGGAACTGTGCCCAAGCCCCCACAAAGGCCTGGTGTCGTAAACAGCTGGGGTAGCTAGGTCTTCCCCCCTCAGCCTTAATTGGACAGCGTACGCCTTTAGTAATCAATCTAAACATTTGTGTTCCGCCAGCTGCCAGAATGCAATGTTTTGGTGGAGTTCTGATGCTGGGCTGAGTTAGAATTCTGCTCATGTCCCACATTCTCACGTGCCCAGGCTGATAAATGGCAACACGATAACAGAATAATAATGTGATGAATCCACAAAGCATCGCAAATTACTGAGCCTAATCGCAGTGGATGTTTGCTTGGAACATCGTTTGTGATCAAAATGCTTGAAATAGCGCGAGTGACACAGGGGCCTGATGAATGGAATCGTAAAAATGTGGTAAACGCCTCGTGAGTATCGGGAAATTTGCCAGATGGGAATGGTCTGTTGAGCTGTATGTTCTGATGCCTTTCAATGTTCTCAATGTCAAGACATTACTGAGAAACTCTTACATGTTTTCAGTCATTCAACCCTAACATATATTTAGATTGACTCCAGGGATTGTAACGTGCTATGAGGTGCCTAATGCGCATGAACAACTTCCGGGGTGGTTCAGAGTTTATACTCTCCTAGGGAGGGTGGGAAGGGTTCACATGACCTAAGGCTCACTAGTTGGAAGACTATGACGCCCAAAAGTGAACTATGGCGACGAAAAGTATACTTTGGCGATCAAATGTTAACTTTGGCGATGAATTCAAAAGTGTACTTTGGTGATGGGAATTCAACTTAGGCGCCGACTTCAAAAGTGTACTTTGGCGACGACTTCGAAAGTGTACTTTGGCGACGAAAGGAAAGTCATCGTAGGCGACAAAATCGTTACGTTGGCCACCAGGTTACACAAATCTACTCTTCGTCGCCAAAGTCTACTTTCAGCTCCGTCGCCAGAGTTGACATTGTACCTATGACCAGTGAACCTTTGGAATAGTGGACCTTCGAACTAGTGAACCTTCGAGGTTGTGAGCAATCTCCGGGAAGGGGACCGTCCTGCCTTATTATTTTGTAACAAAGTTCTCCACAATGTTAATAATGATAATCAGGTACAGTACAACAAAATTCATTCAGAGGGTTGCTTCTCTTCATATTACTATTTCTCAGCAAGTGCAGGCATGCTCACTACTACAACACACCTGGTTGTGATCTATCTTCAAATTCAACAAGTACATAATAAAGTGGGAGTTACAAAAAGTAATTTCCATGAAATTGTGCAGAATATGTTTCAGGGGTTGGTATAGAGGCAATAGGCCTACTCTGATCCCATCTGACGTCTAAAACTTTGAAATGCCCAATCACTGAGATAATTCCCAGCGTCACTGAAATTGATTGATAGTTAATTATCAACACTAAATATCATACATAGATATGGAAGTTTGTTGTAATTCTCTTCAGACAACCTGGAAACCTAGCACTCTCTATAGCCTTTACGTTATACTAATAGTGTCACTTTATACTTAGTGTCGATGACTTTCAGCAAACTAGAATATCAATAACACATTATTCCACCTCAGCATGAATATATGCATGCAACTTTTTTTGTGACTTTTTTCGAACGTATGGTTTTCGCCATTAGCCAATAATTATATTTATACGAATGCATAGTACACAAATTGCCCACTGCCCACATCATTAATAATTGACATCACATAGAAAACTGCCTTAATACAACGTCTGAATGGAATGATGGAAAAGCCAGCCAGACATTTAGTCCCGGCAGCTGCGTCCCATTATTTACTCATCAAATATTCAAATGCCTATTCTTTCTCTTGGCTATGAGAGGTCTCTGATGGTCATTTATGAGGCGAGAGTTGATGAGCCAGTCATTCTGGGTTCTTTGGTAAATGGAGGATGACATTGTGGGTACCTGGGGATTGTAAACTGGAGACAGAGATGGAAATATCACTCACAGCCACATCATACAGGCTGACCTGGCCTGTATAAGCCAGTTCATGGTTATCAATGCGCATGGTCACAGCAGCTAAACCGAATCACACGTTCGGGATAAGACGGAATTTCACACATCGACTTATCGTTACAGGGTATTTTCAAACTGCCACAACTGTTGGAAATTATGTAATTTTTACCCAATCTTCGACTATGTTATTGTCCGAGTGTGGGGGAAATATTAGTGAAGTTTTGTGGTGAAAGGATTCAGTTTTCTCCAGGAGAGTTTCGAGAGATTGCCCTACCTCCAAACGAGCGATATCTCCATTAATTTACCTTGTACACTGTTGGAGCAGCCTGGCGTCCGCGCGCTAATGAATGACCTTCGACACAGATAAGTGTCGATTATTGTAGTAGGATTCCATATGTGCAGAATTCAGCATGACACCATAAATGTCAAATTCTCAATGATCCATTATGAAGCTGGGTTAATGAGCCAGTTATTCTGGGTTTTTGGTTAATGGAGGATGACATTGTGAGTCCTGGGGATTGTTAACTAGACACATCGGTAGGAATACTACTCATGGTCACGGCATACAGGCTGACCTGGCCTGTATTATAGTAGGATTCCATATGTGCAGGATTCAACATGACACCATAAATGTCAGGTTATCACAAGCAAAGATGTGAAAATGCACGAATACGCTGTATTCGGTAGACAAATACGTTGCAGCATATAATGGGACAAGCACTGAGTATATCTTAGCAGAATCAGCACCAGTGTCAGAATCAGGACCAGTGCAATGCTGCTGCACCACAGAAGGGAATCATTTGATGGAACATATGTTCCTCATGAAGCAATTGATTGTTTGTATTTATAATCTGCTACATACTTATCACCTTTCCGCTCCATCGAAAAAGTTTATTCTTCCATTCTTTGCAAAATTGCCAACCTAAAATTCATATCACACCATTGCCTCTATGGTGTTATAGTACAGCCCTGGCGGACATCTATGTAAAAGTTCAACAGATTCAATGCTGGAGAGTATATGTTCTGTAATACTGCCCCCAATTTTAGGAATATAACTATGACTGTTTGGAAAGGAAGGGTTTCAGTCCAGACTGACTCTGAGATTGGGTATCAAATTTTCAGTCCTAGCAGTGTGAAACAATGTAGTTACAGTCTTGAGACATGTGGTGTGATTCCATGGTGTGTTCATCTCATATCGCAGGAAAAATAGTCTGCATGAGTTTCTGGCCTATTGAAATTTCTCTAAAAATTTGGTCCAGTTTCAACCCCGAAGAGTTTTGTGTTATCAAATATCGTCAAGAACCTGTATACAACAGTTTTCAACCTGCATTCAGAATGATTTTGGAACATTCTGTCAGCCTAAGCTTACCTACAACCCTGGACAAAATAGATGGGACAAAACCGCCACTGGACAGTGATGTTGAACAATTGGAACAGTTTGCCGCAGCCCCCTCCAAAGTTGCTTCCACATAATGCAGTATCTCCCAACATTGAAAAAAGGGGGTGTCGGAGCAAATGTTTTGTCCCATCTAATATTATCCAGGATTGTAGCATATGCAGCTCCCACATAGGTCGCAGTAGCCTAATATTGAGGTATAGTTATACATGACCATTGGCCTCTAAATCATGCCCCTTCAGTGGAGTACCCCACATACTTCCCCCAATGATACGTTCTTCAACTCGGGTGGAAGAAACTAGGTCAGCCTCCGGATCATATTTTCAATTCTACAACACCACTCCGTGTTTTCATGAAATACTACATGCTGATTGGCTAAGCCAAGTCACATGACTGTCCTTT
>JAUOBX010427432.1:0-10492 GCA_032360705.1 Eupentacta quinquesemita
CAAAGGAATTATTAATACATGTTTATCGTTGACACCTATATGGAGACCATTACAAAAAAATGGCAATACCACCTCCTCTACCACAACGACGATGAGAGTGGAGGAATTTGTAGTTAAGGCAGGGTGTTTTGAATATCGGCAATGACCTGATCATCTCTGTCGTTGCCGGTCAGCCAGGTTTCGGCGATGGCCACGACACCAAGTTGAGCACCAATGACGAAGTCACATGAGGAAGAAGATTTAGTTCTTGCACAGATAGATCTAGCATTCCAGGTAGTAAAACGAACAAGGGGAGTATAAGTGCTGGAGCGAGTGCTCACTAGAGGGATTGAAGTCAGATTATTAGGGTTGATGGTAGAGCCACGTTTCTGAAAAGTGGTCGGCGACCTAGGACCAGTAATGATGGTGGGGATCATGTTTTTTTTTTGTGTGTGCCACTACGACAAAGACGATAACGAGAAATGCACATGATGGAATGGAGACAAAAAGGAGAGCAGTAAAAAATGAAAGAGAAAATGTACAAATGTGAAAGCACAACAAATGTGCGGAATGCAAGAGATTGAGATCAGCGCATATAAATAAACAGAAAATACAATTATAAGACAGAGAAAGGCAGTAAAAAAAGATATGCATATCGTTTAGTTCCCCACGGCCAATGGGTATCCAGGGGGTAGGTGAGACGACTGCTGACCAAAGCAATAGATACACAATCCTGAAAAAAGACAGTTTCCAGGTCAGTTCAGACGACTCGGACCAAGCATATAGAACACCGGCAGATGCAAAGCACCGAATAGATGCCGAAAAAAGTAAAGAAAACAGAAAATAAAAAAACTCAAAAGCATCCCCTTAGTGTAAAGTACTCTGAACAAGTGATTATTTATTAGGCGCTATATATACGTAATTGCGTGATATTATAATTATATAGAATATTATCACATTGGTACCTAAAAGTAAAAGCGCAATTACTGAGCTAGCTTTAGCAGAGAAACGTTAACCTGTCAATATGTTCGTTCGTCCGTTAGTCACGTTCACCTATAACGCCTGAACATCACATACAATCAGGTGGCGCGGTTTCCGCTGGCCACTGGCGAGAGCTAGTCGAATTTTGGTATTCATACGGTGATCTGTTATTGATTAAATCTCATTAAATATTTCAATTTGTTACTACAGTATAGCCCCATTAAGCTCCCCTCGTGTGCCTCGCACGGATTTGGTTAACGGTGGCCTGTATAGCATGGCATAGCTATGTGAGGCAATCACATCTGTTATTTATTTCCATATGATGTTCACACTTGTCACTTCATAGGTCTACACCATGTAGAATGACTATTTATACATTACTGCTGGGACAATATTTCTATATATATATATATATAAGAAGTTTCAGTGAATTGGTAATTGGAGTGGCGCGTGGTGTGGTACATATAGCACACATCTGGACGATGTGGTAGATGGTTATTGCAAGGATGACGAGCAGCCGATGACACATGTCCACGACTGCCTATGAGTCACAAGATCAGCGACTCGGAGAATACTTGATGTCCCCTCGATCAGCCTGAAGAAGCACATTCGCCGACAGATCATTTGCCGTGGCTGGCCACAAAAATACGGAACGCACTGCCTGCTCATGTCACGTCCAGTGGTTCTGTCGCAGCCTTCAGGAAAAACTTCAAGACTAACTTTTCCACCAGGAAGTTTTACATAAACATGTGCCTATATAGTACTGTCTGTGTAGTGTGGTTGTTCTGTTTGGTTTGTGAAGCGCCATTGTATATTCCACTTCAGACAATGAGCGCTAAATTATGTGGTTATACCTATACTTTTGACAGACATCAATAACTGTAACTGTAACTATTAACTATTGCCCTCATACTGTCATAAGAAAATATATCAACAAAGCAGCGAAATAGAGGATGCATTCAACGGCTACATGATCATCAAAGGTCACTGTATGTCAAATTATTCGATATTTCAGTTTGGGAAAAACCTGATACACATAGGTTTACCTACGTAAGTTACCTAAATGCAGGCAGCATTCAAACATTGAAGGATAGTGCAATCATGCATAGTCAGAAACTGATTCAGAGATTCTTACACTCGTAACAGGTTCGTGAGCCAGATGAAGTGTTTTCCAAATATAGGAAGAGGAACCAAGATACTCAGCACCTGCTCAGCTGAGGTTTCGAAATTTCGGTGAGTAGGAATTCCACCGTCGTGTTACTGTTAGCTTCATTAGTTGTAAACCCAGTATGAAGGAAAAAAACAATATGAACCATATGTATATAGTAACAGCTAACCTCAGTATACGGTATAACGGTCATGACGCACATGGACTGCTTTCAAATGAGTACAAAGTACCGCATTGATCATGGTTGAGTTGTTACACGACACCATAAGCAGATTAACAATTATTCATGCCGGGTGGCCCGATATGACAACAATGTAGCTATCGGCAATCGGAAGCCTGGTGACCTCTGCACTATGAACCAGTATCGATTACATTGCAAAAAAATTACTAGACATGAGGAAATGGACCTCACTATCAACGCTTCAAATGAGAAATTCGACCATTATTTTGTTCCAGCCAATATGGAGGATAATATATTAGAACACCGAAGACTATAAATCGTTTTTTTTAAAATAAATATAAGTTACCTCATTGGCTGAAGCTTTAACAGGTGGCAAATGTTTTTCAACAGGTAGAAATGATCTGTGCAATGAATGTAGATAGAAGCTGAAGGCAGTTTCGCAAAGAAGTGAGGATCCCCTGTGTCACTTACCACTAAATTCTGCAATTCTCCAGTGGTTTTTGTCCAAGGTGTGTAGCCAACTGGTCACCTACATACAGCACCTTTGGATGAGAGCATAACACGCACAAATCCCCTGCATAACTAATAATTAAATAATAACTATCAATTAGGGCTAGTGCCCGTAGAAAGATCAGGTGAAATGATACCAACTATAGTCATCTAATCATTACACGCCTACGTACTGATATCGATGATAGGTTGTAATTAGTCGAGCAACTGACCGGCATGCAGGGTTTTATTTGAATACGGTATAATATCTAACCAACTGCCTGCTGACACCGTGCACTGGATTCTGACTTGGTTGGCTACGTGTACATATGCCATTGCCTGTTTGGGTACACACACGATTGCAAGTACGCATGCTCAGAATGGAAACAATCGACGGAGGCAAACACATTATTTGCCTCGCAGTGCCGCTAATACGACTATAGTCCAGATTTTTATCTGCAAATTTAAGTGATAAAATATATATATAGCGCAGTTGGCTGTCGTTTCAGGGACAGATCGCTATTCCGAAGGTTCGTTATTCCGAACTGGACATTAGGGTCGTCATTCCGAAGGGTCGTTTCTCCGAATATAGCATAAGGATCGTTATTCCGAATATAGGGGTCGTTATACCGAATAGAGCATCGTGATCATTATTCCGAATATAACATCAGGGTCGTTATTCTGAAGCGACGGCGCTGCCCGTTCGAGTACAATGCACTACGACGCGTGTGTAGAACAGAGTCGCAAAAGGCTGCTGTGATTCCTCGTCATTTCGAAGCTGTTTAGTATTTCATCAGTTGGAAGAATGAACGTTTCATTCAACGATCTGAAGTTGAATAAAACAAGTCTATTCTTGTGGTCGAACTTTTGTTGAACGTCACGTCTAAAAAGAGCGTGCGATTTCTATGGGAACCTTTCTGCATGGTTGAGCAATAGTAGGCCGGATTTCGATTCAATATCATGTGACAATAATTGGCCAATGACGTGAAAAGGATATGGAGTTATATAATAGTAATAGTAATAGGATCAAAATGGTACGCGGAAGATATGACATATAACCCTAGCGAAACAGCCAGTAGGCCCATTTCTACCCTAACAAAAATGTAATTCCTTGCCGTAAGATCTATACTCCTTCGTATACCTACTTTGCACTGTTGAGAAGAGCTTCCCTGTTGTGTTGTACTATGATTGAGCCATCAATTCCCCTCCTCCCAAATTACCTGGATAAAAAAGGGTCCAGCCTAAAACTGAAACAAGAGGGCGATCCCAGAGTTGAATCTCATCAGCAATTATGTGCAGATATTGTTCTCATATATATTGTAATCATCCATAACCTCACTAGCCATTGTCGCAATATATTGGCTGGGCTTAGTGTTCGCATATCGTAACGTAAGGATAGTGTTAGGTATCTGCCATTTGTTCGACGTAACTAGTTTCAGCTTTTCATCCTCACTCTGCCTTCTTCGGTTACTCAGAAGTCTCGCTTTCAATATTCACTTTTCGCCCTATATCATAACGAGTGTTCCACTCCATGGAATTGAAGACCGATAAGCACATACCGCATCGCCGCGCAAACTGCCTCGTCGCAGTCTCTTAACTGTGTGGGAAAGTCCTTATTTTCGCATTGTTACCCTCGTAACTTTCTCAGTTCTCAACCAATTCTAATAGAGGCGTTCAGTATTCTTCTTAGCTTTATAACAATATATTTTTCACAATGTTTCAAATAGTTTTACGGGTGCACTCTTCAATTAAAAACGAGAAACATACAGTGAAGTCAATGGGACCAAGATCGGCTAAAATTGCAGATGTTGATCTACTTGAACTCCCATTTTTTTAAAATCCGAATACAGAAAAATACGGGGCGAAAACATTACAACAGTACATATTATTGGCTTATTGATAGTATGAACATCATGAGTGGTCACGTTGAACTTTGTTATTTCTTTCCGCTTCCTGGTCTGTTAAGTTCTTTGTTTAGGAGTGACGTCACGGGTCCGTGGTTTGTTGACAATCTCGAAGGTTGATCTTCCGCTACGAACACTGCCATTTTCGCTCGAATTTTCGAAGTTAAAGTCAGACGAAAATCTTCCTAAACCTTAATTAAACGAGTCACGACAGGTTTACTGTCGATACTGTGCAATATTATTCCATTTGAGGACATTTTAGGACGTGTAACCGCGAAAGGATAACTGGACGAGGCGGCTTCGAAAAATGTGGTATTCCGACATATTGGGTGATTCCATTACGCATATTGGGTTACGTTATAGTTGATTCTCGTTTGTCAGTTTGTTAACAAGTTAACTGGGTGTACTTGATGGTAATTTCAAGTGTAATGTGTGTAATAGCTCATTCTAAAGGGTGGTTCAGATAGTTCCACATGTTGAAGCTTTGTTGTGCTGCACATATTCTTTCTCCGCAGCTGGGTTCAATATTTTTACCCCCGTGGCACAATAGATACGGCCACATGAGGGGAAAGCAGTTACACAAAGGAATGACAGAATTGGCAGGAGCGTTTGCGTTGATTAAGTTCCCATATGCGTGTTCAATGCAATCATTATTGGCCTATATTATTATTGTTGGATTAAAGGTAGGTCAGTAGCTAACAACTCTAATTAGATTCAGTGAATTAAAACCTAGCGCTGCATGATTCACCGTAAGAAGGTAGGTGACAACTGAACAATCTAGCATTTTTGATTGGCCACAAGTGGAGTACCTAGGTCAGTTATTTTTATTGTGCCAGTGATAGTTTGTGGCGGCGAACACAATGGTGCAATCTGTTTCTTCATATCTTGTTTAGTTTTTGAGATATAGGCGATAGTAACTAGCTTTTTCGAGTGAACAGTATGCTATGAACTCGGGGTATAGCTCATAGGATCCAGCGTCCCGAGTTGCATAATTCGATGCAAATTCAGAAAAGTCCAATGTTCACGAAATTGTCTTCAATCGATGACGTCATCGCCCAGTATATCGTTTTCACTCATTTCGCGAGATGTTCTCACCGGACAACCAACATCGAAGGCAGGTTTCTCCACAACGGTTCACCCGATTTTTACGGGAGAGGTACCGATGAGCAGATGAGTAGTTGAGAAATTACTCTATGATATATCAAAAATAAAAAGCTCCATTTTTTTGAGGCCTCCAATGTTACTTGGTATTTCCAAACTGCTATAACTCGCGCCAATAAGGACACTATCTCTATTACTGTATACACTGTTCGTGCGGTTTAATATATGATTATGCGACCGTGAACTGGATTATTAGTTACTCGTTTTGCTTCAGTTGTACGCTGAATTACTGTATCAAAGGTCCTCTGATGACCCCCAAAACAAATAATGTTGTTTTGATTAGATATCTTGCAATCAGCAACGTTTACTCAGTGACGCAGTATAGACTACTAGCGACCACAGTATAGCTGCGCAACATCGGCCTCATTCACAAGAACTAATTGTGTGTGCGTTTGTTAATGGTGGGAAACGAGGTAACACACAAGGTTTTACACCTGCCAACCGAGATACCGGTACCTCGTTTAGGATGATGGTAATGGTGGCGCTCTTCGTATTCTCAACTATATTGGAAACCCAAGGTCCATACGATTTTTGCGCAATACAAAAGGCATCCCAGTATGCAATCATATTTGATATCCATGTTATGCACAAATATATTGTGTTCCTTTGGAATCCACTCATAATTTCACTTGAATAATTGAGTCAGCGAGACTGCGAGACGAATATGTTTGGTTAGATGGTGGGTGTCATGGCTTGCTCACTCTTGTGAGGGTAACGAAGAAAAACAGCCGTGGAACGTTGCATGCGGTATGTACCATAATCCGAAACAATGAAATACATAAAGACGTGTTCAAGTCATACGACAGTGACGTCACAGTCATTGCGCAATCAGTATAATGGATCGAATTTTGAAGGTCAATAATTCTTCTGCAACGGAACATTGTACCAAAATGGTGTTTGGACCTGAATTGCTGGTTTACTTCTTTATGACGTTCCTTGGGGAACCCTTTACCATAAATCACCATTTATGTTCATTTCTCATTTTCACATCTTCTATCTATTCCAGTCCCCGATAACTTGAAGCAGGCACTGTCAAGGGTTGAATAAACTGTATGCGCATCCGGAGGTTGCTCCTATCCTCACGCATACGTTGGTCTTCTCTCGTCTTGACACTTGTAATCCGCTTCTCTTGGGTATTCCTATCCCCACATCAATAAGCATCAACGTGTTTAAAACATCTAAAATTTGACGACATCACCACAGTCCTCCAATATATTGGCCCCCATTTAGCCAGCGCTGAAGCTAGCGAACGATAGCCTAGCGAACAATAGCCAATAAGCCCGCGAACAATATGCATTTTCAAAATGCAAACAAATGGATAGTACGGTACAGGGAAGCTGCCATCAACGAGGCGAACGACTCAGGAAGACTACATTTGAGATAATAATAATAGTGATATTATGATACATATATTCATAGAGCGCACATATCCATGAACAGTTTATGCTGAGATAGGAGGAAAACAGACGAGATTTCAGGATTTTTATCTGGGGGAGGGGGGGGGGGTATCAATATCTCGCACCTCTTTTTGTGCGTAGTATAGGAAGTCATTCGAGGGCTCCCATAACTTACCACACTATGGGGGTGTTTCCGATAGAGGAGAGGTTCCTCTATCACTTTTTCGCTGACCTGGGGGAAAATGATTACACCAGCAGTTATAGCCCCGACAATGTATAGACACATAGTGAAAATTCGTCGAAATCGGTTAACAGTGAAATCCCGATGTTCAAACATCAATTATTTCAAGTGTTACTAGATATATAATTCTCACCCGACATTAACAACGTTAGCTTATCCTGGGGCCTGGGGTCCTTTACTACTCCCACTACTCATATATCCCCCAAAAAATAATAATTGAGGAAGCTATACACCTCCCGTATCATATGCCGAAAAAGCGACATCCCCGATGTGCCAGGTAAAATCCCGATATTTCCAAGGGGCAGTTTGTCCAACATTTCGAAGATGTCCTCTCACACTGTGGGGTGTTTCCGATAGAGGAGAGGTTCCCCTATCACCACTCCTCCGGTGACCTGGGGGCAAATGGTCACAGCAGGAATTTCAGCCCCGACAATGTATGGACACATAATATAAATTCGTCGAAATCGGTGATCGATAAAATCCCGATGTTCAAACACCAGTTATTTATAGGGTAAATTGATACATAGTTCGCACCCGACATTAGAAATATCAGCTTGTTTAGGGGCCTGTGGTCACTTTCTACTCCCAATTCTAACATATACACACGGAAACTACAATTGGGGGCGCTATACACCTCCCATGTTATAAGCCAGAGATGTGACATTTCCCTATAGCCTATGTGAAGTCCCGATATTTTCAAGGGGCAGTTTGTCCAACATTTCGAAAATGTCCTCTCACACTATGGGGTGTTTCCGATAGAGGAGAGGTTCCCCTGTCACCACTTTCCAGCTGGCCTCGGGGCAAATGGTCACAGCAGGAATTATAGCCCCGACAATGTATGGACACATAGTAAAAATTCGTCGAAATCGGTGATCGATAAAACCCCGATGTTCAAACACCAGTTATTTATAGGGTAAATTGATACATAGTTCGCACCCGAAATTAGAAATATCAGCTTATTTAGGGGCCTGTGGTCACTTTCTACTCCCAATTCTAACCTATACACACAGAAACTACAATTGGGGGCGCTATACACCTCCCATGTTATAAGCCGAAGATGTGACATTTCCCTATAGCCTATGTGAAATCCCGATATTTCCAAGGGGCAGTTTGTCCAACATTTCGAAAATGTCCTCTCACACTATGGGATGTTTCCGATACAGGAGAAGTTTCCCTATCACCGCTCCTCCGCTGACCTGAGGGCAAATGGTCACAGCATGAATTAAAGCACCAAAAATGTATGGACACATAGTGAAAATTCGTCGAAATCGGTGATAGATAGAATCCCGATGTTCAAACACCAATTATTTATAGAGTTAATATTCCCCCCGGTCAGCGAAGAGGTGGTGATAGAGGAACCTCTTTTCTATCGGAAACACCCCCATAGTGTGAGAATACATTTTTGAAATGTTGGCAAACTGCCCCTTGAAAATATCAGCATTTCTAGTAGTTCATGGGGAAATGTCGCATGTTCGGCTTATTACACTGGAGGTGTATAGCGCCCCCCATCGTGGTTTTCTTGTGGGATGGTCAGAATTGGAAGTAAAAAGCGACACCATGCTCCTAAATAGGCTGATATTTCGAATGTCGGGTGCGAACTATGTATCAATTTACCCCATAAATAACTGGTGTTTGAACATCGGGATTTCATCGATAACCGATTTCGACGAATTTTTACTATGTGTCCATACATTGTCGGGGCTATAACTCCCGTAATGGCCATTTGCCTCCAGCTGGGTAGCAAAGTCGTGGTGATATGGGAACCCCTCTTCTATTGGACCCCCTATTTACAGCCGTCCTCAACATAGCACCAAAAACTGCACAGGATTGAGACTCGAACCTCGTGGCACTCTCGAGCGTACAGGCGGATGTTGCAACAGCCCCGCCGACGGACGGCCACATTCTGGTCATACAGTCATATGCGTCAGAAAGCTATCGATCCATTGAGCGAGTTCTTCCTGATACTATGGAGGTTAATCTTCGCTAGTAACTTCTGGTTGGTTACAACATCATGCGCTATAGAAACATCTATATGTCAACCTGGATGTGTATGTTGTTGTTGACACAATTGGGCCGTAGAGAGAGAATGAACCCCATTGTTTTTCTTTACAATAGTAGGCCATGGTCATGATAGTCTAGATAGGATCTTCGGAAATCTTGTTCGCTCGATACCTGAAGGAGAAGGAGAAAGATAGGTTTAAAATAAGTAGGCATATATGGGATGCAAATAATGTGGGGAAATATGTATATTGTTTTCGTTACATGGTTACATGCCGCAGTGGGTTCTGCATGACATCTACTTCCACATAAAACATAATGTGACACACATAATACATAACACATGTTACGACTAATCATAAAAACCTAAAAAATACGGCAAGGAATCACACCACATTGATGTGGTTACGTTTTTGAACGGATGAGGAATGTATTGTATATCACCTATCAATCTCTATCCAATTTTCAATAGTCACAAATCGCAGCAACTATTGTATAGTGGTCCCGTAACGCTTCCAGTTATTGAAATGGCCATTACCCTACACCGTACCCAACATTTCAAATTCTAGCCGAAAATATTAATAAAGGAATGGCAATCCCTTATTGTTTGCTGGAAATGCTTATTGTTCGCGGGCTTATTGGTCGCCAGCTCCCACTGAGTCTCATTACCTCTCATGTCCCCATGCGAACGCTGAATTATCGTAGCAAGCCCCTTCCTGTGAATCCAGGGTGTATAATTCGTTCATTTGCTAATGCCGCCCCTCGAGTCTCGAATAAATCGCCGTTCGTTTTAAAAACTGTACCCTTGAACAAAGTGTTTGAGAGTGCTCATATTACCTAATTCTGTCCTCTCACTGGTTCCTTGGGTAACACCCCTATGTTCCGACCTCTCTATGTTCCGACCTCTCTATGTTCCGACCTCTCTATATTCCGACCTCTCTACGTTCCGACCACTCTATGTTCCGACCAGGGCAGTCGCGACCGGGGGTGTGT
>JAUOBX010427543.1:0-16726 GCA_032360705.1 Eupentacta quinquesemita
ACCCCACTCTATTCGCCCAACAAAGTGGTAGGGCCCTATAAATTAAATTAGAAACCAGGCATAGCATTTTTGACAATGTTTGTTGGGGAACTGTGTTGCTACTAAACAGCAATTGCTCCCATAGAGGTTTTCAAAATGTCTCGGAGTCACCTAAACCACGGTTTCCATGACTATTGATAAGTACAATCAGACATTTCCTGCGGAGTAGAGCACCCATGTCATTATCTCCGCTCATAATTCCATTAGTGTCTTAACTTGTTGATCAGATTATTGGCGGTGAGTTTCATTTATAGCAGGAAACATCATATAGATTTATCAAATGTATTCCAAAGATGTAGTATTTATGTTTGCTACATTGCAATGTCTTAGAATTATAGATTCTAGCGGCATGTCATCGTTATTTCCAGAACGGAATTAGATGTTCTAGATCGCACCGATTTGCATCCTATGGCCACAAATGTGGGAAATGTCTCAATGGGGAGAGGCACATTTGCACATGATTAGATCATATTATCTGTCTTGGTAGAAAGTTATTATTATTTTGGAAACGAGATGGATATATGCATACATGTACTACATTGCACCAGTTTGCATCTAAGGTCGTATAAAAACCTTCACAATTTGGAGGGACACACATAATACCAACTGCATGTTCAGGCTAGGTGAAAAGTCATCATTATTTTCTTGTGGATTAACTTCAAAGTCGTTATTACTTTCAAAACGAGTTGGGTGCTAAGATGTGCTTCATCGCACCAGATTGCATCTGGGGCCATTCAAAATGGTAGAATTTCCCTAAATAGGGAGAGACCCATTTGCACATTTTCACAAAAAGGGAGAATTGTATCATTTGTTCTTGGAAAAAAGTCATCATTATTACCGGATCTAGCTTGCTGTTTAGACGTGTACATTGAACCAGTTTATAGATGACCTTTGACCCTGGACGAAACTCATCAACCACGACAACCAAACCCATTCATCGCAATCTCATCAGGCCTTTACCTACTATAATTATGATATATTATTCCGACTAAGTGGGATCCTCTGCATGAAAAGTACGGTAGCCCATAAGAAGTAATTCTGGATCCACCAAAGTATCCAAGGCCGGCATGGCAAGAGTACTGGGATGATGCACTTATTATCTCCTGCGAATGTTTCACCTATAGTACACTGTCACTGGATACCATTAGACCTCGTTCGTAGTATAGTTCGATGTGGATGTACTGATAGGCGTATTGATACGCAAGAGGCAGAGCGTGGAAACTGCCTACGCATCGCTACCACCATGCTAAAGTCCTGGAATATTTTATACTGAACGTTCAGCTCTCTCGACGGGTATATCATTCTACTATTTGAAGGCGAGAGAAAGGGCTAATTCATGGCTTTAACTCTATGAACCCGGAATTTCTGTGAAAGATCGGCTCTCCCACCCCAAAAAATAGGGTATTATCTTGAAATTGTACTTTCAGCCTCTCTTTTGTGCTTTCATGGCATTTATGTCTTTGCGGAATAAAATCATGTTTCAAGTTGATATGATGTCTTCGGCTCACCTCATTGCCAGTTGTCATATGATCATGCATATTGATTCCATATTAATTGTATTGAGCCAATAGGCATCCGTCCTTGTATTGTGCTGACCAATCAGGTTACGTGCATCTGTGTTAAGCAGAGTATATCAGCACCTCGTGGTGCTGCACATAGGTCTTTCCGATTGTAAGTTGCCTTGAGAAGGCACAGTTAAATTTGTGTTAATAGATGGATCCATCTTCCAGTTAATTTATAGACAGTCTCCAGCTTCGTCCTTATTTGTATCAGACTGAGTACACACATAACATAATTAAAAGTGAATGTGTCATTTCTCGACAGAGATCGAATGAGTGAATCTTTATATTACTCATGACGTTAGGGGAAACTCCAGAAAAAATACTAAACAAATTGATTATGTTGACAAAAAACATGTGGTAATGGCAATGTATTATGTATGTGTGCACTATGAAATGATCCTCACCTGCGGGAACTATTCTTGGAGGGAGGTCAACAGCAAGCTGGCAACACCAGTCTTGTGTCACATACACACAGGATCAACTACCATGATTGAAGGATAGCAGATATATATAGCAGATATATGGGGCTGCAACCGAAGACACTGGATGATAATTTTACCAGAGTTATGCTCAGCCAAATTGTTGTGCAGGCTGGAGTTTGTGAGAAATTCATCAATTCGATGGTCAGCGATGACATCGAGCTGCTGTTCGAGAGGATGTAATGATACAAGTACCATTTCAGTGGCGGTTGGCAATAATGCACTGCACTGCTTCGGAGTACCGGTTGAGACGGCAAAAAGCTGAGTGCTGGTTACCCTGACCAGTGGCGACCAGCATAGGCAGAACCCTGTTTTACTGTCCGAGCAGGGCCTCAAACACACAACCTCATGAATGGAAGACACCGGACATAACCACTGGAGTAGACCATATGCCCAATGGAATTTAGCCGAGAGGAAAGGAATTTGCCCTCTGTGATATTTTGCAAAGGAATTATTTGTGAGCATGATAGCCTAGTTGTATTCTTGGGCACATTAGTCTATCCCAGGTGCCTGTTCCCGCCAGGAGTACATGGGTACCCTGCAGGCTAACTTGTATAGTGTTATACTTAATGTGGCTGGAACTATAGGAAGTCTGAGAGACTTGATAACGTAGCATGACAAATTTGTGTGACGAGTGCAGAAAAAACCCGAAATTCCGCACTGAAAGGTGCAGGTTTGAAAAGTCACCAATGAGCAGGTAGAATAAATGTGAAGCGCTTTGAGATTAGGGGCCCACAACCAAGGACGTTTGATATGATATACCTACTGTACCTGGTTAAGAATATTCCACATAGAGCACTCAATCCAGTGATGTTTCTCCCATGCAGTGTCTCTGCACACATTGCTACAATACTGCACATGTGGGCAGTGATGGCACCTGTAATGGATTAGATGCCAATACTGGGTTAGTTCAACAGTGGAGCGGGGTATTCGGGCAGGCAGTGGGGGGGATGCTGATGCTCGGTTAGTTTAGCCACAATGCTGGGTACTTGGCTGGGCATGGATGGGGTAGGGGGCAGGGTGGTCGCCAGCTGCCCAAATAATGACTGCTATATGTGCTTCTCTGGGTAAATGCCTACCAACAGTCAATCCTGCCAACCAAGTTCTATCAACACAGTTGGGGCTGCACACAGCTCATGGTTGGCACAGGTTTATGGGTATCTTTGGCAGTGATGGGAATATGTCAGGCTCTGATCTCGTCACTTGCTAGGAGGAAGCCCAGTGATTGGATGTGGCTCAGTGCCTTCCAGGTATGTGCTCCCAGGAGTGAGAGCTATGCTGGCTTATGCTGGATCACGGCCAGTAATTTCTGATTTTCTCTCACTTCTTCCTTCCCCTTCCCAAATCACCTCTCAGGATGTGAAAGGTTACAAGATTAGTATACAAGGCGATCGCCAACAAGTTTCTCACCTAGTTGCGCGATCACTGTTTTTTCTATGAGTTGTGGTGTAGAATACTCAAAAGTGATATGAAAGCCCTAAAAAGGACCATCCACGGAGTATTGCAAACATATATAAATAAAATATAATGCATAAATTATGCAAATTAGATACACTAAATTACCTTTAGTGACCCGGACTGTACCTTTGATATTGTCGGGACCAAGGATAGACCACATTCACAGGCTTTCATAACAATCTGACAAACTTTGGAATTTTGCATGAATTGTGCCAATCAAATACATCAAATGACCTCTGGTGACTCGAATTCACTTTCAAATTTATCAGGACTAAAAGAAGACCATATCCACCAAGGTTTGTGGAAATCGAATGGACTTCCAAAAATTGTATAAATTAGGCTACTTAGGGCACCTAATTAACATATTTCATGCTGAAAATCTGATCAGTTCATCTACCTGTCATCCTGCTCCTATAAGTCAAACTACATCTTCGTAGCTCATACGGTTCTTGCATAATCTTGCTAACGAGCTTGAACAATAAACTACATACAAACTACTAACAACTGAATTAGGGTCTATGGTGTTCAAAATCTGATCAGATCGTGTAGATCCAACCCCAGTAGTGCACACACAATTTCGTTGCAATCCGCCATGCGGTTCGAGAGGAATCCTGCTCATGAGAAAATGTGACACACACACGTACAAACACGCACACATATACACACATACGACATAGTGATCACTAAATCTCTGCCTGAACTTCATTCGGGCGAGACAAAAATAGTCACATATAATTTGGTACTTGCAGTTCCCCAAGTCAGAAGACAAATTAATTAGTCCCACACCTACAGAGTATTCAACTGAGATTATACTATTCATCTAGTTTCTAGTGGGTGCTAATTCACTTCTACTGTAGCAATATAACAGAATGAAGTGGCAATGGAAGGTGGGAGGGAGATGGAATTCGCGGTTCACCTAATTGAACTGAGCATTTGAGACTCAAAACCAACTGCAAGGATACGCTAAATTGACAAAATCTCTCACTATCCATACATTAGAATCAACCCTTATTATAATTGCAATAATGAATGGAAAATGAAGATAATTTCACAAATATGTTCATCATTTCTGATTATTTATCATAGAACATTCGAATGGCAAATGGTGTGAAACCAAAGGTAAGATAGGTGTGGGGAGTCACATGGACGCCTAGCCCTTCTAATAGCAGAAGGGTATAGATGTGGGGGAGGCTAACTCCTAAACCCACCCCCAATAAGCCTTTAATTCAACCTTCATGACACCCCCTCCTCACTGAACATTTACAAAGGCACACATATAAAATTGTAATACCACAAGCATATCACTAATAACTGCATTGGGCCCACCAGTTGAGAAGGATCCATAAAAAAGTATTATCAGTAATTCTGGACCATCACTGCAGCCATGCCGTCAAAACACAGAATGTTATTTTGCTGTAAATGATACTAACTCGCTCAGTTTGACATGAGCACTTTCGAGTACAATTTACAGAAGTTGCCAATTTGAGGATTGTTCACGTTTGGGATAGGCAGATTGGAAAATGGTGAATAACTATGATCCTTGTCGTTTTACACCTTGTTGACAAATATAACTTCGATAGGTGGCCTAGCATTCAATCAGCTTCAATATCATATCAGAGGAACTGGCTTGACCTAATTTCAACAGACCACCCACGGGGCAGACACAAGTTATATAAAAACAATTGTTATGGTTAACGACCTATTGTATTCTAACTATGTAGGACACCAGTACCATACTCACACTGTTCCTTCCAGATATATTTATAACGATCTATTGTCTTATATTTTTCCTCACAGTTTTGAAATAGAAAGAAAATATGTTGCAAGCTTTGATAGGTTAACTTGGGTGATGGCTAGTGTTATTCGATGATATTCACGATTTGTGAATATATGATCCTGTTTGTCATTGTGATAGTCATATCTGTAACAGGGTAGGTTATCATGCGATGCTATGTGTACTACATGAACATATGGGGCTGTGTACTACAGGGACACGTAAGGCTGGTGATAGAGCCATGGTGCTATTGGGCGAAAAATCAGGACAATGTATTGATGTAAATATCAGTGTCTATATGAATTGTTATATTGGCACATCCAAAGATGTGTCATGGCAGGTAGGAGGGGGGGGGGGGAGTCTAGGTCGGGACCCAAGAAGAGGACAGCCTCCTAAATGGCCTCACTCTCTCTATTCGCTGTAAACTTCCAAATCGGACAGTAAAACGTTGCTTTTCTATTCCATGCCGGAGGCAAAAGGATGCTATGTAATAGAGCGGGCGTGTGTATGTGTGTGTGTTTTTGCGTGAGTGTGAATGTATGTTACGCCCAATGTCTGGAAACCTTGTAAACACGATAAATCGAAGAGGTGCATACTTCATACTTTGTTTGCAGGCTGGACATATATAGAGTACATGGTCCCTATTGTTTGGGGGGTTTGGTCCAAGGTCATCTGTGGTCAACAGAGGTCAAAGTCTGAACACACTAGTTAACGGAAAGGTGCATATACCATAGACTTAGGTATGTAGGTTGGTTATATGAATTACATAGTCACTCATCACTTGTTATTTAGTTATGGGAAATTTTTGTGTTGCGAAAGTTCAAAGGAATCGCTACGTATCGTTGCGTTCTTGTTATATTCAACCTGTTCGAGAGAAGATTGTGTAAGCTTTAATATAATATTGATTCACTCTCAATCACTAGCATAATTAGCATTATTGCTATACTTACCTGATGTTGTAACACCTCATGAATACCGTTCTATACTTCCTGGATTCTGTTTCGCTGACCAGGTAATAGTAATGCATCGAAACTGGAAAAGCAATCAAACAGGACGAACATCAGTTTCAGAGTTTATCTTACTGGACTTGTACATCATACATTAGATGACTGCGCAGTCCAGCAATTCCCAGATTAACATCCAATATAAAAAAAAAACTTACTGGATGTTCAACGAGCAAAATGAGTGAACCGACCATGCATGTGTGGTTTATCCGTTCACAGCTATGCAAGCACCCTGCTGTCAAAGTGCGTTCAACTATCGTAAAAGAGCCTCCATAAGTACAAAATAAATGAAGGATGTCTAAACAATACTAACTCATAATATTTACCAATGTCGATACATTTATTCACACCGCTTTCCTTTCTGACTGTGTCGAAGATTGCAAATACACTTAACCGGCACTCAGGTAATTCTATCTATACTTTCTGTCGATCTACCTAATTTGAGTTCTATTTATGTTCTTCGTAAAATTCACTGAAAAGAAAATGTACAAAGAACAGGGATAATTGAAGCCTATATTCTGCATAATGGAGCTTAGTTCTTCTATTTTATAGACAACCTCACACACTCTCTGGCAGTAATTTCTTCAATAACTGGGATAATTTGATCAAAATACCGAAATCCACACTCCAAATGAAAAAAAGCGTGAAGTAGAAATAAATTTGAGAAGATATTCCTGTCTCCCTTTACGCTTGTTGGCATCGAGTGTCATCTCCATTCGATTGCAATCCAAAGGCCATGCCCCCAAGCAATGTAGAGCCAAAATAAAATAAAAGGAATGCTATCAGGTAATGTAACATTAGATGGGTGCCAATATCCACTCGCATGACGTGCCAAAAATGAGATGGAATGATTCAAGGTATACTTGACAGCACAATGCTCGGGATTTTATCCCCGGTCTTGTAGGACAAAATAATCACAGTATCGTAAATCAGCATCTCACCCACTCCCATCTCGAAAAGTGTCGAGCACAAATTTGTTCCATGAATGGTTCCTGGCTGCATTGGTTGTGATTCCCTGTCAGATTCCGTCATTAGTCACGACTGAGAAGTTTATGGGGACTCTTCCATGAGTTTTGTTGGCTCCTCAATCCGCCTGCCATCAGTCAGTCGAACTACACAGGTACTGCTTGCCGACGATATTGCCCCAAGCTATTTTTCGTCCCTTGGCTCATTCACACAGGAAGGCTAATGTTGGAGTCATACGGGCATGAAAAATGTCGTGTACTGGAATGTAAAACAAATTTTATTCAAGCTGGTAATTATATCCCCTCGTTAATCACAGGATTGAGGTGTTAAACTGGGTGTAAGCAATATCGACAAAGGTATAATGGAAGTTTGTTTCCCCTCTTAATATCATCTTTATTTTCCCAAGGCCATAGCCATCTTGAGATTTTGTCCGCATGCAAGTATAATTTATTGTATCTTCCCATGAACAGAGCAGCCACTTGAATTATCTTCATAAAGGTGTAGTTATAAGTTGTAGTTTGTTGAATGAATTCTCTTTCAAATTTGCTTCTCAGGATACGTGCCAAATGTTGGTGGCCTTGTGCAGCTGTATAATTTCATAGATTCAATGCATCTTCATACGTATATATATATTGTGCATAATGGGTTTGCGTACACATGTGTTGGCCTCCATTCTAGCAGATTACAAACCACGGATAATTTTTTCTCCTGAGTGCTGCAAATCTAGAGCATTGAATGTTACCGAATAGCCCCCTCTATGCAGGTATGGACATCGAGTCATGAGCTCGACAGCTGATGTATTGAGTGTAGAAAGCAGATATATGCCTGTTGGTAATGTTCATCTGCGGATATTTATGTTAACTTTTCAAAATTGTGCTGATTTTTATCTCACATTGTCCACATTGGCATAGCTGATCAGCGTTTTGCAGGATTTGAACTTTGATCTAGTCTGGGGTTTCGCCGTCATATCTAATCTGGACTCCATACTAATCAGCCTCTCTTCAGCAGTTACCGGTTGCCGCGACATGGCCTCAAATAAAGTCACGGTAGTCGAATCAGTTCTATGCTAACAATGCTTATATGTATATGATAGAAAAAAAGGAAAAAGCACTAGTTCTGCAGGGTTTACCACAATTACCAGTCCTACTGTTTTCCTTCCCAATAATAATGATGGATCGGCTTGTTGTTCATGGTCAAGTTTTGTCATTCATAACAAACTCATGTTTAAACATGCCCTGAAATTTGTCATAGCCATATTATCTGGCGATCTGTATACGCATTGATAAAATTCCTACAGAACAACCATTTCCTCGCTTATGCTATTCCTAACGTCAATAGTTGCCACCTCATCAGTGATTGTTGTATTCATGCCTATAGTCCACTCTTTGATAATTTTGTTCAAGCTTCACTGACTGCTACAATTTCTGCTTTTCTTTTGCATGAACGATTGAAATTCTCTGGTCTTGCCCCCAATTTATATTCCTTTATTCTCTTCACTTTTTGCAATCTGCATCCATCATATCAGCACACAGATAATGTGTGCCACCCAAGCGAGATAGTTCTCTCTTGTCTGATCTGTTGCTGCGCCGCTGGCTGATTCAGCGGTACCCTGACAAAACTATTGAGATAAATCGGCCATAAAGTGAATAATTTCACAAAATAAATATGCGCAGTGATTAAAATGCTGCAAAACCTACAATAGCACAAAAGAAATCGCCTGGTATTCTGCACGCCTGGCTTGCCTCCTCAATTGGAGACTTCTGTATTATTTGCATACATTTCATTCACCAGGTGGGGCTATCTGCCCTGGATATGAAGATGAATCTATAACCATGGCCAACAGTGCAAAAAACTTGGATAAGACCCTCTATCACATTGTGATCAAAATTGCCTATTCTCTCATAATTTAATCGAGCCAATTACTGCGAGCAAATATCTGAAGTTTCGTCAATCTGTTATCGTACGTACATAAACTGATTATCACATAAGTCAGTGCTTTGTAAAAAACACAAAAGTAATATGAATCATAGGTATCGTCCTAGCTTGACTGTTCTCTATTTTGAGCAGATTCAGGAGTGAAGCCAAACTGATTGAATAATTGGACAAAGTAATGGGGGTGGGGGTCTGAAAGCAGGACAATTAATATAGACAATAATATCAAGTGGACAGTCAGGAAAAAAACATGGCATTTCTTGACCAACTGCAATCAAGGGAACTAAACCAATGGTTCAGAAGCTGATACCTAACCTAAATAACAGATTTGAATAGGCCCAGGATTACCTTGATAATCTCAGGAGAAACATTTTTCAGCAATTTCTCAATAATAGCACACTGCCGGACAACTATGCTGATAATTGTGTGCGTCCTGAGGGAAATGTGGTTGTCAAAAACTTGCAAAGATTTGATTGTCATAGCTAGGCCCCTTATCAATAAGGTGATCAACTATTCATTATCATTCAGCCACTATTACCCCTTCACTCACATTGCGCAATCCTCTCCTAATATCATACAATTCGGCGTATGTCCATGCTCGACATATGATCACTGCCACAGAGAGCCGTGGAGCCTATACGACTGATGTTTGCTCAGCAAAGGGCAACACTGCTTGATGGACTCTGAACTACACCATCGAGAAAACATATTTTCTTTGGACGGTCGGCCTCTCATAACTAGGGCAATTGAACCATGCACAGTTGTTAATTTCCTGTCTATTTCAGGATTTATTCTGCTATTAGTTTGATTGTCCCTCTGTTCCTGATGACGGACATCCCTTCTATTTCCATCCCTCCGGTCTTTCGAACAACATATCCTACCTGGTGGGAAGTGGCCTCTTTCCTAATGCTGTGGAGTATTTGGGAGAAGGGTGAATCGCGTGAAAGCAAATTATTATTTTACAAGATGATCATGCTGAAACAATTGAACAAAGTTTATGAAATATGGAAGCAAGGACCGACTGTCACATGAACTTATGAAGAGGACTTTGGACATTCCAGCAATATTTCTAGGTGGGTCAGTGCAGTGCCCTATTGTAATTTGTGCCATATTCTATGTTATCGTGCTAACAAGGTTTCCAGACTTTGACCTCCGTTGACCTCAGTTGACTTTGGACCGGAATAAAAAACAATAGGGACCATGTACTCCATATGGCCAGCCTACATACCAAGACTAGTTATCGTGTTTACAAGGTTTTAGGACCTCGAATTATGTTGACCACAGATGTGTTCGGACCAAAATAGACAGAACAATGAAGATCACGTACTCCATAAGGTCAAAGTACATATCGAGTGGGAAAACGCTGTACATCTTCGTTCGCAAGTTATCTTGTTTACGATGTTTTCAAACTTTCACTTATGTTGACCCCAGATTACCCTGAATCAAACCGAAACATACAGCGATCATGTACTTGATATGGCCAGCCTACATACCATGTATGAAGTCTCTGTACCTCTTCGTTCACTAGTTATCGTGATTACAAGGTCTTCATACTTCTGCTGAACCCAGTAGAAAAGCGAAAACAATAGGGATTACCTTCTCCATACGACCATACGACCGAATGCTAATTATGAAGTATCTGCACCTTTCTGTTCACTAGTTATCGTGTTTACAAGGGTCGTACAACACACACATGCACACAACACGCCCGCCCCATTGCATAATTTCCTTTGCCTGCACGGAATCAATAAAGGAATGTTCAAACTCTTGCAACTGCAACCTCCGTACGATTTTGTATTGTACAATACAATACGATCTGGAATGACATCGTTATGCAACTGCATGTGGTATTGTCATTGGTGCATTAAATTATTATCTGCCTCAGTGTCATGTCGACTTTGAAGACTAAAGGCAATTTACAATACTATTATTTCCCACAATTTTTTCTCCAGAATTATAATCTTTTGAAGGAGGGCAGACACATGTGTGATTATGTCCCGCTAATGTTGAAATTCATCCATAACTATATTCTCTTCAAGAATAATAATAATAACTGACATTTGTAAAGCGCAGGTTTCCACTGCCGAGACAGTGTTCAAATTCGCTCTCCTGGACGGAAAAATAGCAGCAAAAATACGGAATGAAACAACACATTAGCCAGGGTATTTCTTAAACAAAACAGTTTTAAGTAGTTTCTTGATGTTTTCAGTTGCGTGTGGAATGGTCACATCTCGTTTCGCTATCATGTCGTTCCCGAGGCGTGGCGCAGCAGTCGAGAAGGCACGACCTCCGAAACTCGTCAATCGATATACTGGTTCCGTTAGTAGGTTTATGCTTTGTGATCTCAGCGAACGTGAGGGGATATATCTGTCTATTAACTCCTTTAGATAATGAGGAGCCTCTCCATACAAAATTGTGAACAGCAGATAGAGAATCTTGAACTCAATCCTGCCACGTACCGGCAGCCAATGGAGATCACGTAGTACTGGAGTGATGTGTGCCCGCTTGGGGGTTTTGGTGACGAGGCGTGCTGCACTGTTCTGGAGAGATTGAAGTTTGTTCAGCAGATCTTCGCTGATGCCGAGCAGGGGACTGTTACCATATAGTATGTATACCATGAATGAACAATGTTATCAAATATCGTGCTCGTCGTTTACAAGATATGAATTATTTATTGGCTATGGTTATCAATCGATGCTGTTGAAAACAAGCAGAATCGATATACAAAGGTATACTTAATCAACGCACTACACCACTAAGATCACAATTGTATCCATTGGACTATCGCTATATATGTTTTAATACGAGTGGAGAAGTACCGTACTGGCTATTATTCGTCAGTCCCAGTCAGCGATAGAATGTGACTGCATGTCAAAAATCGATGAAGAGTGGTCTCGCGAGAGTAGGTATCTGAGTGTCCAACACTAAGAAGGCGATATTCTGCAAATGGCTAGTATGCACTTGATTATTCTTATCACATAACTGATGTAACTCTGGGTGAACTGAGGCGGTAAACTCTGTCCGGAAATATATTAATTCTAGCAGGTAGCCTATAAGGGGGTAATGAGGGGTTATTTCGGTCGAAAGGGGGGGGGGGGGAATGTGAAATGTTGATATTTTTGAAATATTCAGCTTGTAATCAAGCAAAGTCCAGCCTGACTGGACTGATCAAGCCTAAATTTGGTGTGTGGTTTTTTGATGATGTGTACAGGACTGCTATCCATTTTTGTCCCGATTAGGGGTCACTTTTGGTCGAAAATTGGGAAAATGGGAAATGTTGATGTTTTTGGAATTTTCAACTTGTAATCAGGCAAAGTCCAGGCTGACTGGCCTAATCGAGCTGGCATTTGGGGTCTGGGTTTCTAACGATATATGGATGAACGGTATTAATTTTTGTACCGATGAGGAGTCATTTTTGGTCAAAATTGAGGAAATTGGTAAATTCTGATAAAATCCTTGTGATCAAGCAATGCCCAGTGAGCCGGACTGGACCAATCAAGCAGGAATTGTGTAGGTGGGTTTCTGACGACGTGCACAGGACCGCAATTAATTTGTGTACTGATGGGGAGTCATTTTCAGTCATGATTGGGAACATTTTGATAAAATCATAGTAATCAAGCTGCAAAGTCTGGCCTGACTGGACTGCTCAAGCTGAAATTTGGTGAGTGGGTACTCGTTAGTTTAGACAACTCATACATTTTAGACTGTCAATTGGTATTTATTGATTATATATCTGTCGTGGTGTCGCATAACAATGCATATCGCGTATCTTATTTTTTGCACCGTCTCGGGCTAGTTCAACCTTGGGTTATCGCGTCTCTCTTTTATCAGTGTGAATATTTGCCCAACGACGACTTTGAAATCAGACGCGCAGGACGGGAAAACACAAGAGAGATTTTTTAGTCAGCCGGCTAATATAGCTGCATGGTAATATTGCAAATAATTTTAAAAAAACATCAAATGTCATAAAATGTCTGCAAATAAAAAAACTGATAAGGTTATGAACATAGCGAGGTGAAATTGCTCGGTCCTACACCTAATGATTTGAAATTAAACATAAATGACATCCAACATCTTCTTATTTGCAATATGATCACCTTCAGAACTTGCAACTCACCAGTAATCAAGTACATATGAACGACCATGAACGTAATTTCTATCCAGTTATCAAATCAGTCCGGAAGCACACAACTTCCCAGCCCTTTCGTCGATATAACGGCTGTCAACACTGTTTTATTGAATTGCTACAATTTTCATATGTGACAGGTGCCGTGTTCATTGATTATATATTATATAACATTCCACTTCTAACACATTTCCTTACTATCAACCTTCTTACCTTCACCATCGGTAAATGATCCCCTATATGTCAGGGAAGTGTTATTTAAAGATGCAAATAATTTTTTATTTGTGTATATCAGTTGTTCATAACAACGATTACCAAAATCCAATGCGTAATAGGTATGTTACATGTACTTGTACTTTTCATATTTTTGTCTTTCTGCTGGGTAACTGTTAGCCGCTTTGAGATGTATTTGGAAAGCGAGATATACATGATTCTGATTCATCATTATTTTTATTAGATGAAACATGTAGTGAATCATATTTCATTTTTCTCCGGCGATCGAACCGAGTAAGCAATGTGGTCGTGTGAGCACTCACTCTTTGACTACGAGCGTGTTGAATTTACAACTTCTCCGGAAGCTGTGGTTTGTCAGTAACTGTTTTTCATTCTGTAACTTTTCAGATGGGAAGTAGAGTTCCCTAAAGGCATGTTCGGAATTTGTACTCACTGTGAGTCATTCTCAAAGTGTTAAACGTATATCACGTGTCGGACATACAATAAAAAATCGTTATGGAACGCTATATAGATCCATCACTAAAGTTTTCACAACATAAAGCCATGATCGTAAAGAAAGCAAACAGTAGACTTGGACTTATAAAAAGTGCTTTCTCATCTTTGGACGAGACATTGTTCAGAGCTTTGTATAAAAGCCTGGTGAGGCCTGTTCTGGAATACGGTAATGTTATTTGGAGCTCACTATTGCAAACAGATATTCTAAAACTCGAGAAAGTACAGCGGAGAGGAGCCAAACTTGTCCAGACAATAAGAGATTTGCCTTATGAATCGAGGTTGGAAATCTTGAACCTTCCAACGATAATTTATAGGCGAGCTAGAGCTGATGCTATTCAAACATATAAAATCTTGAACAATTCGAAAGATTTAGATAAGCATTACTTTTTCAAAATGAGAGCTCTGGATACCTTACGCGGCAGTCCGAGTATCGACTTTTCAAAATAAGAACCTTCACTAAGTTACGCCATTATAGTTTTCTAGTCGAATCATAACTTTGTGGAACAGTCTGCCGGGGAATGTAACCCAAGCTAACACACTACACTAATTTAAAAACAAATTGGATGATTTTGGGGCCCGCTGGACGTTCTCTATGGACAGTTATGAGTATGAGGGTTTAACCTGGAATATTTCTTAGTTGCTGCTGTCAACAGTTTCTGTTTTTGGAGGGCACTACAAGGCACTAAGTTCCAGTAAGTTCCAGTCCCAAGTGTAGTCCAACGTCATATATTTTACGTGCATACCCTGTGTTATATCAGGATGTTGGTTCAAGGCAGACTCGTTAACTCCAGAAGTGGCGATACTTTCTTGGACTATGATCACATTGTCAGGGCTTCCAAAAATAGGCGCTCCTTCAGCGACGATTTTTAATGCTGGTGCCATTTTTTTCCCTTGATAGCGCATTGAACAGATTCAGTTTCTGACAACAATACTTTTGTAATTCTGTGACATGGGATATGACATGTGTGATACTAACAGATAACATACTCCCAATAAGAGATTCCAAATATCAACTTTAAATATAAGCCTGGAAATATGTGTGTTGCTCGTAGTCATATAGCTCATGTTACGACAATCATAGAACCTAATGACGATATTACAATTTTCATTATTGAGGGTAAATATCCTAGAGGTATGACTATATCAACAATTGATTTATTCAAGTTCTGTGAGGAATTGGCATGACGTTTGTGAACACTTGTTCCAATATTGAAAACGTCAGCGATAAAAACGTGTTTATCCATGGAGGCCCTTCACTGGGAAGAATGTTGACATGACCAAGGTTACAGAATATTTGATTTGTTGAGCAAGTCAGATTTATCCTAACAAATCGCGTATCTACTAGTGTGACACTAGGGCTGTGACCCGAATAGAATCTTCGGAGTGCGAAGCAATTGTGAGGTTTGTTCGTTATGCACAACAGGCGAACGACCTCACTGACAGGTTTGTTAATATATGACATAATTTAGTATTATTTGTGTGTGCCGAAAAAAAATCTGTTATTTTCGTATTTTGGACCGTGGGCCTCTTACATTAGCGACAAATGCCTGTACTGATGGCTAAATTCAATAGAATGCAATGATTTATTAGACTGCATCCTAATACGTATTCTGGAATATAGAAATGGAGGATATAGTTACTGCAATAAAATTAATAATATTAGCATTGCCATTCACAGACTACTAATTGACCAAAAAAAATGGAAACTCTGATACGTCTGTATAATTGTTAGTTTTACACTTATATACAAACGATGGTATCCAACATCTGCCGTGTTTTTCGCTTGTTGTCTACAAGATATGGAGTATTTATTGGCCACTGTTATTGATCAATGCCGATCAAATCGATACACGAAGGTAACCCAATCAATGCACTACACCTCCAGGAACACGATTGTATCCAATAGGCTCTCGCCATCTTCAAAACGAGTGGAGACGTATTGGTCCTGTTAGCCATATTACTATTGTCCTGTCAATGATGGGTGAGGCCAGGTATTTAACTATTTTTCAGATACCAGTACATGTATTGAAGAGATATCACAGAATATTCCAGATTACTGTTATTAGGCCTGGGTTATTTTATTACCGACTGGAGTGCTCGCTGGATACTGACGTGCACGTACTGTAGTAGGGAAATATAAAGGCGATGGACACGATTTCGACAAATAAATTAGAAAGCTATTAGCTTATGCATATAATGCGTGGGCTGTAAAACCAGGAGGGAACAATTGGGAAGGGACACAAGAGGGCGCAGGGAACAATGGGCGACATCAGGAGGAACAAGGGAGGACACAAGTTGGAACGGGCAACAAGGGGCGACATCAAGTGGGGGCGAAGGGGGGAGGGGGTGGCAATGAGTCACCATATATAACTACTCATTTATCACCATCGTCGAATATATCTTTGAACAACAGTCTGAAAGTTACGACTACTACAAGTTACGATGTAGCCCTAGTTAGGTAGTTATTCAGGACATTTGTGTTTGATTAAATCGCTTTTTATAGACTACTGCTTGATGACATTCTTATAGCCCAACTCGTGCGGCGGTGGTTCTCTCGAAATACCAATAACAGTACCGGTATACTAGACCCTGTTGGGTCTGCTCGGCGTAGCACACATATGAATGCCTTGAGTTAACTAGCACGAATATGAATGCCT
>JAUOBX010427655.1:0-10491 GCA_032360705.1 Eupentacta quinquesemita
CCCGACTTAATTGCTCGATCCGCACCTTTCGGCAGCAAAAACTGCACCTGGACTTGGTTGAATTGCTGAATTATTTTCAAAACGAGGTGGTTGTTTAGGTGCGCTATTGCACCAGATAGCATCTGAGGCCATTGACGATGCAAAAATTCATTTGTACGCTCCGCGCCAACTGAAGGTGGCGCTCCGCTTAGATAGTAACTTGTGACAAGGAACTTCCTTCGAAATGGCCCCCTTATGGATGAAGGTCTAGACACGCCCTTGCATTATATTATGATTCTCTGCTCACATATACCTGATAAATCTGACACGAAGGTGAGTATTATCCGAATTTTGACAATGACGTTTAGCCTACTGACCGGGAGTGATAGGTATTATATATATATATTGATTGCACACAGCAACCTCCGTTGCGATTGATTTACCTTCGTCTGTGAGTTTAACTGAACTGATAAATTATTTGATCGAGCAGGATAACCTTTTTGCGTAGGTTCAATCCTGAGAGTCATACAAAATGACCTTGATATTGATCTCGTCATGGGACTTGATAATATAGAAGGCCTAGCTAATTTAATCATGGGCTCCTCTAGTTGTGGGATCTTCAACAATGCGTTGAAATTGTGAAAATGAGGAGGTTATCCTAAACTAGCCCACCGGAAGTTCATATGAGTTGGAAACATGTTTAAATTATAATTCAAACGTGTTCCTAAAGTGGAGGAAAACAGGGTTTATGAAAGTGTTCAATGCTAAACACTGATTATAGAGTGAAGGCCTCATGGAAGAGGAATCCTGACAATTTGGGCTGACCCCTTTGCCGAGTTTCAAATTCACACGTTATGTTACATTCAGTACAGATCATACAACGAACTGTTAGTTACAAATATCTCCGTGTACCGTGGTATCCAATATGACATTGAAGGAATTGGTTCTAATTGCATCCATTCATAAAGTAGCCCTATACACTGGATCGGTTTCTTCTCACCTTTCCATTTACCAAACGCCTCTAGTTCTTCTCCACTTAGGTCGGTCTTACCACCAACTTCCAACTCCGCTGTCTCTCACTCTTCCTCATTTGTTGTAAGAACCCTCGACTTTGAAATGCTTTACCATCTGTCTGCTTTCCTAGTTCCTACAACCTTCAGCTGTTCAAGTCTTTAGTATCAACAAGCTTTCTCTCACTACTCTGCTGTAACTCTTTCCTCTTTCTCCGGCGGGCCTCGTCATAGGTTTACACCGTTGTCCGTCTTGCTCCCATAGGAAAGAAACAAATTTATCAAGAGACATATAATTACGTCAGTGTTCTAACTATGTTATGAATAGAGAGGCCCAGTATATCTCTATTCTAACCAAAACGATATGACTTGAGGGGTCAAGCCTTATAAAGATTGAACATCACTTAGGGGTTACCATTTCATTTGTTCCGTTTGATTTAATCTCAGGAATATATCAACTCTGGCAACTCCGACCCGAGGAGATCTAATAACCAATAATAATATCGCACTCCTCTGTAATCAGAGAAAACATCAGACCCTGACCAAATTAGGCCAGATGATGGAGAGATAGAAAATATGACTTCCGGCTACAGTCGGGGGATGAACAAATATATATAGTACAGGAGGCTTCTTCTAGAAAGGTCTATATATCATAGAGAACGGAGTATTTGATGGTTCAAGTTGCAAACGTGTTCTTGACATGAGGCACATCTACTTCGCTTACGTACCTCACGGCAATGGACGAACCATGGTCAATGCTAGATAACAAATAATCAGTAATTATATTTTCTTGGCGTCTCAGGCCTACATGTGGAAAACAAATGCCCATTGGTTATTGTCTAAATTCAACATTGGTTACCCATAATATTCAGAATTATTTTTAGATCGCTGTCCTGCCTCTAAATGTGTTAATGGCACGGCCCCTAGGGTACTCACGTGAGTACTTCATTTGCAGCACTACCGGGTATTCTGTTAGGTCTGGACCTACCTTCACAGAACTAGAACGAGGCCGCGCCTTCTCGGTAGCTGGTCCACGAGAATGGAACAAGCTTCCCTCGGACATTAAAGCTTGTATTTCCCTCATTACTTTCAGATGGAAACTCAAAACCCATCTTTTCTCATTGGCGCATCAGTAAGTCGTTCCATTTGGCATGTGTCATTGTTTGTAAAGCGCCACTGATTGCAAACCGCTGTAGAAGTGAGCGCTGTATAAATGTCAGTTTATTTTATACGTACTGTACGTATGGATTTTGGTATACCATTATTGGTACATTATTTTAATATGGACTGTCACCCGCTCTCAACGGTTTCTAGGTTTTTGTCTTGTATACATATCGGCAGAACGGTCGCTGATTTGAGGAACTAAGATTTGTGTTCGTTGAATAGGGGAGTAACTTACTTGGCAGCAAGTATCATGTTCCTCCTGGTTGGTATCTCAGTGGGATCCGTGTGCTGTCTGTTGGTGTACTCCGCTAGCTGTCTCGCTGGGAACTCGGTCTCACAAACGTATCCGAAATCTCTGGCTAAGTGGATGGCCTCACCTGAAGACGAACGAAAGGAGAGCAAAACTGTTAGTCAAACTTGTCAAACAATGCTGGAGACCTCATTGTAATTCATGCCTCCATATACAATGGGATTAATAAAATATCAAGGAACCCTATAGTCAACGGCAGGTGATTATTTCCATTAATCAGCTTCAGCGCGATCGGTGAGCCTACCAATAATCCATGATCATTTTATTTGCTCCCTCGCAGTCACCGGTACATTAAAAGCATATTTTGTCATCAGTTTCCAGAGACGATATATGGCAGAATATCGTTTTTAACAGTCTCCCGGCCTTGCTATCTTTACACGTTTCAATCTCCAAACTTCATCTGAATATTCTAGTGTGATTGATTTACCTTTTTTCAATAACAATAACCCAAGATGAGGGTAATCATCCGAGTGTTTGAAGGACTCGGCCACTATGCTCAGTTCACGCTTCTTTTGACGCAGTTAAAGGCAACCGGTTCGCCGATTACCATAAAGTCACAAACGTATCTTTCCATGGCTAATTCCAAAATCGTTAACGACTATGAAAGTGTTGAACAGAGAGCTAATGCAAGCGGTCGCGTCTTCTCACTCGCCTTACACAAGACACGAGCTCCACTGGTTTAAGAAAGCTGCATCCTGCTAAGGAGGCCTAGTCTCACAGATTTGCAGGTGGCGAGATGCGTTCAATTACATGCCCATATTAGCATAAACGGACACGTTGATGCAACCCTACTGTGATCCGATCACTGCGCGCATGGATGCTCTCAAACAAGGCGCTGGTAGCTGGAAAGGCGCGATAGGATGAGTTAACGCCAACGTTGACTAACACAGCAGGCGTCAAGATTGGTTAACATTTGCGTTACTTTTCGCGCCATGACCGGATTTCCCGCCACGCCCGCTGAAGTGTGAGTGCAAGCACGAGAATATCGAACAGACGGTAGGCAACACTACGGGGTTGCCGAGCATTCGGAATGAGTTAATGTAACGTTCAGTTAACCCTGACCATATAGTGAGGAAATTACAAACAATCTTTATTGATCGGGTGTTTAAAAATTAATACAATGAATTACAACGAATTGTAATCACTAACTCTAACGTTCGGAATCCGACATACAATGGACTGTGTTACCAGTAACAATCTTGAAAATAGCAGCCAGAACTTATTAATATAATTAGTTGAAACATTTGTATATAGTATATATATAGGCCTAATAATGGGGTGACAAGTTGTGGTGAAAAGGAACCGAACGAAGGAATTGTAGCGGAACAATTATCTCATTTTTTGATTGCTCACGCAGAAAATACATAATAATTACTTAATCAAGTCTCAATATACTGAGTTTATTGATTAAGGAATAACTAAAGATGTGATATCGTATAAGCAGTTTATTTTCAATATTTGCAAATGTCGTCAAAAATATCACCACTGACAATGATATTGTTATATTTGATCAGGAAACTGTCCTTCAATAATGAAATAGTATTTAATATATATATATCTCCGTCATACATCTCTTACAATAAATTATTTAATGCTGAAAGTTTGAAGATACACAAACTATTGTACAGTTGTATGAGAAAACACACGGATGAGAAGCTGGTTTATTCATAACAAAATCACTAACAGTAGGTTTTGCGAGAAATGAAAATTCATCTGAGAAAACATCTCCAGTTAGCTGGCACATGCACATTTGTCAAACAAGTGAAGTAAGTGAATGAATGAAATGTACATTTTCATTGTTGAATGTGCTATACTTTACAGAAGTTGTTCAATTGCAGATTGGTATGAAACATATTCTAACTGGGAATGTGTGTTCATCTTTTGGAATCCGCCTCTTACAGGTGTTAAAACAGGAAGGAACTGCAGTGCTGGGCCCGAAACATTGTCTGTGTTCGAAGCCTAATTGGTTGGTGGCATACAGCAATTCAATACATTATGATGATGTTCGCAGTAACAATTATCAATAATCAAGAGATAGAAGAGCTACGTCAGAGCAAAATAATGTTTTCTTGGGGTTGCTGAATTCTCCAAATTGATCAAGGGATATATCAACGAATTAATTCTGACAATTTGTTTTAAAAAGTAGCCAACAAATCTGGACTAAGCCTATAGTTCAAGAGCATATCGTCTGTTGATAACCTAATTTACAGGTCGTTTTTGCCCTCTGGTGCACCGCATTGTATAGGCGTCCTATCTGCCTATGGTCAATGGCGGACACTCTACTGGACGGTCAGTTTTCGTTTTTCTTGACATATTAATCGCTTTATCCAATCAAAGCCGCTGGATCGATGTTTAGAAGGGCGATGATAATCCTATTTATGGGTTAATAACCTACCTAACCCGTGGACGAACTTTTTTTTAATTATGCCCGTGTCGTGAACACTGAGAAGCATGCCTAGACCGGGTGAGCTTTTCAAGCGACCGTTTGCTTCATTAAGCAAGGTGTATAGTGGAGTCTGTTGCCCCATCCAGTGAATGGAATCCATCCCGTACTGCTGAATGGGGCTGACAAGCTTGTTGACGAGTTAGAGGCGAAGGAAGCCATGATAATGGACCGATAGACTACCATCGCCGTGCTGAACTCTGCAGAATGCCGAACAACAATACAACGCGAAACGAGGGTTACTGTGCGAAGAACGACAGACTCTTGTATGAATGTCGACAAAACGTTATGTTCCATGAAGTGATCAATTATGGGAATAACAGACATGCCTACATACACCAAACTATATATACGGTACTCAATTATGCGAAAACGCCACGATTAGATAGTAGGAACCAAATTGATACAATGAACTGACGCACATTATTGCATCGCTGAAGGATCGTGCATGACAGACACATGGTTCAAGACACATGCAGGCAATGTACCTGCCAACAAAGACAGCAATTCTAGCATTATTGTACAGACAGCAGCCTATATAAACTCAATTGAGCTGGGGTTGCTTCGAACAGTCATTGTATTCGAGAGCAATTGATCTAGTATCGTTTGTCTGTTTGCATCCACACTGGTGGACACGCTCAGCCTTAGCAGCTGACTCACACAATATGGCAGTTGTATCCTCTATAATGCATTGCCATGCATAGGACAGAGTAAGCAAGATAGAAGGGGTTCAACTTCTGGTCAGGGGATATCAACGAACCTAAAGTGGCTAGGTTTGATGCAGTTCTGTTTTCAGTGAATGGGAGGCAATCCGTGAGTGAAATCGGTACCGGGAATTTTAGTCGTCTCGCCTTCACTAATTGCGACCTTTGATAAGCTTTGACTTGACCTGGCTAAATAAACTGTACCAATACATTGTGTTTATGTTCATACCCCGTGCCGGGAATTGCAGTACAACGGAGTGAACGTCTTCAAAAGTGTCAACATAAGTTGTTCAGTTCATGTTCATGTCCCAATTCTTGAGAAGTGTTGTGATGGAAGTTGGAACCATATTATATACTTGAACATAAACACACAGTCACACACACACACACATCTTTCAGGGTGTCCAAGGAACCAAAAACTGATGGAATTGGCAAACTCGTATATACCACCGATTATAAATAATCTAGATATAGGTCTCGACTCCCCCTCGGCAGCTTCATATCTAGATATCCATCGTTTGTACCAATGACCGCGAGGTTAAAGCCCTTCGACGATCCCTCGGACCTGTCATCGCCATTCTCTCTAATGGCTGTCCTCCGGCTACAATTTTCGAGACAATTGCGAGCGAGAAGAGGAATCGGTTCCCGAAACAAGGGAAACCAAGGAATATCGCGCGCAGCTCGTGGGATAAATATATTCCAGTAAATAGTCAACATAAAGTTGCCCCTTAATGATGTGAAAGCTTTGCTCGTCTGGTTAATTGGACAACATTTAGCGTCGCTCCGGGGGATTTTCGTTCCCTTTCGATGGTACAGTTTGGGTGATGTATCTAAATGGACGGTTTGCTCTCTCTCGATGCATAACTCTATTAACATACATTGGCTTACTAGGAATTAAGGAACTTTAATCGCATTCTACTAATACAAGTCACTTCTCACTTAATTCCTCCTCACTGACTTCGAATTGGATCGATAAAATGACAATTACTCGTTAAGTGCCTCACTACTTCACTTCTTTCAATATTTTGACTATTTGGGTCTACACGATCTTCATTACGTTGCTGCGATTATCAATAATCAATGAAATAATTGTTGTTAAATTAATTTCGTTTCTTTCTTTATTAACAACGTTTTATATAAATAATCATAATTAATAGGAAAGTCATAATTATACATTTCGTACGAATGGGAGCGTTTTCACAAGATCCTGCAATCAAACCCTTTTCGAGTGATCATTTCCGAAAGATAATTTATCATCCAGTTAACAACTTTTCCGAGAAATAATGTTGATGAGGTGATCTGAGAAAAATAATTTACAAGAAACAATCCAACTAATGGCAAACTACTACAGTAGGATCTCCAAACTGTTTTAGGATATACCCGCTAATAAAGTACCACCAACGTTCACTGTTTAATTTGATAACTTTTTATCACTGTTTTTAATGTCCGATTTGATTTTCAAGCCTAGTGTTCTTTTTTCCTCCATGCTGTTCAGGGACAAAATACTAAAATGCATTTTTTGGGCATGGAAAGATTGGAAAACCGAATTTTCAAGAAGAGACTCTTCTTTTATTTTATTTTAGGACTATATATATATTTTAGGCTATATATCTGTACTTGTATACTCCCTATACAAGTACATGCTATATACACTACATTACATTAGTATTACATTAGTATTTCCTAACACTTTACGATCCTCTGATGATCTGTTCAAAAGGCATGTATCAAACCAAAACATATTATGATTTGGTTATTTTTCGATGTTACTCAGATTAAGACACGCCGAGGAGTAATCAAGGGGAGTGATAAGCTACTCCCTGCTGAGCTGAGTAGATAGCTGAGCGATGAGAGTGACTGGCGGTAACTAGAGAGGGTGACATGTTTATCCCCAGACATATCCCGGGATAAAATGTCTCTTTATAGTGGATAGAGTTGAGGTCACTATAAACACCTTATCAGTACGGTATCAGCAGGTAGTCCACTGACTGGGAGAAGTGCCCGATCTGTCGGTGAAAGATTCTGCTAGCAATTGCCGAACCCCGGGATACAACATAAATAACTATAGCCTAATAGCTTAGGCTTATTTGTCTGTGACACTGAATAGTATAATGAGGTAGACATGTCAGTTGCCAGTGCGTTGGCAATAACAGTGTATTTGCCATGAACATCTCAGATGATTTAACGTATTACTGGCAGCGACCCCTGAGTTGTGTAATGTTCCCAACATTATATTTTGGATACTGGTACTTCTGGATAAGACATTAGAACGAATTTAGTAGTCATCCCGGCCGCTAGAATGAGAGAAACTGCCCGCCATTTGAACACGACCCAAATTGAAATCCATACTATCGTGTTTGGAACGTCAACTCATGTCAGTTTGATGTTTCAAGTGGTAGGAACAGAATTGACAAGCTCGACTGATAGACTCATCGAGGCGGAAAATAAGCCGGATTTGAGAGAGAGCTAATATAAATTACCTAACATTACGCGCGCCACAGTATTTCAATATGTTCACGACAGATGAAGCCCGCACACATATACAAACATTATTCCACGGTGGACCGGACGCCACATACCGGCTGTCAATTGCAAAACGGTGGGCTGCGCTCCAAAGGCGCCTGTCAGGAACCTAGTCAAGTGTGGTACCGGTGCGGTCGTACGATGATACCGCGCGATTGGTTTGGTAGCGCATTGCACCTAGAGCCCGAAAACTAGGCCTGATTCCAGGCTCGCTTGATCACTGTTGATGCTGGGTGGGAGAGGGGTGGTCGATGGTACAGTTGATTCATATAGGGAATGGACGCACCATGATAACCTTCTACAGTTAGACAGTGACTTATCACGTTCGTGAGCGGTTATAGGTCATGAGTGTTGAGCACTCCAGTGTCGACCTTCCAATATTGTATAGGATACTAAACTGTTCTATTTCCGTGCGTGCGCGTAACACCACGCACAAATGCAATAGGAATTGAACACAAGACTCGAAGACGGGTGCCATCATCAGTACCGGTACTCATCTAAGAAGTGTTAATTTGGTTCCTCTTGGTTCCGCTTAATTGCCTGTTTGGGAGTAGTGATGAGGACATTTACTCACTGGAGAGCTATCGTAGAAGACCAGATGCTTACCTTCTACTAAAGACGTGAAGAGTGTGACGTTGGCAGCTTTTCTTCGACCAGCGGGAAGATTCAAGCCAATCTTGTCGAGGCGTTCCCTCAGGTACCTCCCGCCATTCTTGGACTTGGCGCTGGAAGAGAAGAATCGTCGAGTTTTTTATTATAGGAAACAGTCACCTCTGTTAGTTTGCAAATTCAAAGTAGTGACTGCCAGGAACTATCTTGGACTTGTGCTCATTCTACCACCTATCGCCTTCAACAGAGGGCATCCCCTCGCATGCTCGGATATGGGTGAGCCTATATACCACATGAAAGAATATCCATCATAGAATATCAAAATCAGTTGTGCAAAAATAATATTGGAGGGTTCGGTGGGTTTTTGTAACCTCAGCTGTATTCGGGTAACCTCGATTGAATCTTTTGTAAATTGATATAATTAATCTATATAGTATATACCGCATATTTTTGGAATCGATAGCAACAGCTTGGCAGGTTTTTTTTGTTGCTAAAGACTCGTTCAACGTGCTTCCATGCAGTGATATACATAACTCCGGCAGTTTTACCGGTCTTCCAGCTTTGATATAACAACAACCCAGGCACCGAACAAGATACTACAATTGCTATCTATCTTAGCATAGTGGCGTAACTGAAAGATTGTTGCCTCCGGCAGAGACCTTTTGGTCTGATGGCTTATGAGCTCGAGACATTCGGCTGCCTGACGGAGAATAACATCTATTAAGAGAATTCCAGATGACAATAACAGGTGAAGACGGGTGACTCAGTGCCTCGGTTAGGTTTCATTATCATTGTGTATTGTATCTCTGCACTAGTGTCCGCAGGCAGCTGAGAAGGATGCTGTATCGGAAACGGCGGAATCTGGGTTACATTGGAGTTGGTATGTATGCACATACACAATGTATGCCTCGCATACGAACATACTGGACTCCTTACAACGCTGAAGACAATTGCTGCCATAATGGTTCACTGTTCAGCTAGTCTGTAGTGCCCTCCGATGAATTACTTTCATTATTTCGTTTATAATGCTGTATATATGCCATACATATTGCAATGAATAGCATAGTGAGTGATCTTTATGGCGCGATGAGGTAAGAGTTGTGGACGTCCACTGTATTCAGGTATTGGCAACTTATTGCAAGTTACCCCTCGGTGAACATATATGGGGAACCGCCACTGGGGATGCAAGGGGCGTTTAGGCTGATAGTAAACTCTTCGTGACTACGATACTAACTGCGACGTGACACGCACTTTTGTAGTCCAGCGAGGATGGGTGAAATAAGTTATTTTAGAAAACAGCTCTGTGCAACTGCTGCTTCTGTCCCGAAGATGTGTAGCCATATATGTGAACAAGTGACGTGCATTTTTTGCACAACTTCTACACAAATTCGATGTGAACCTTAGGCACTGTGCTTCGGGAAAGGTGCTAAAGTATATTCTGAAGTGTAACTCCACAGTTAAATTACAGATAGGAAGACAGTATATGACAGGTAAATTCACTGTTTAAAACTGGGTGCTGGAAATCTCGACTCTTTGCTGATGTGCATGTGGACCATATTCTATAATACTCTGCTCCTATCCTCTACACAGAGGTTGATAAATCCCAGTTGCAGTGGACCCAATGCAAGCTTACCGCAGATATCTAACTTCCCAGTAAACACAAAAGCGTTGATAAAACGTTATGAAAATGTTTCGTCTAATGTTTTAAAAACGTTAAATGTGGTGTAATAAAAATGTCATAAAAACGTT
>JAUOBX010427766.1:0-10491 GCA_032360705.1 Eupentacta quinquesemita
TCATGTTGATGGCTTGCTTGTTGTGTGAGTATGCACAATCGAAACTGTGAACTCTTTGTACACATGTCTGCAGGATCAGTTGATCGTTAAATTGTGTGTTGAATTGCAGAAGTGGGACATGGGCCTACTGTACATGAGAGTGAGGCAATTCCAGGCTTATTTTTTCTTGTGACTTGAGAGATCATTTAAATAACCTGCCCTTTTGAGCCCCAGCCAACAGACCAGTTTGCATGTAGCCTATGAATAGAGTAAACTAGATTTGGTCAGAACCAACTGTAGTCATGCAAAGTTATGCAAAGTTGACCTCTGGTGACTTTGAGATGGCTGTCATATAGCTGGTCCAGACCAGCTTTAGACTATAGTCCACATCAGGGCCAAGGCCTCTAATTTTTTGGCAATGGCCTTGGTGCCCTGAAAATAACCCTTCCATCAAGGTCATCTGGCCTCCGATGCCCACCTAGATCAACACATGGGAAACAATACAATTCAGCTGCCTTGGTGCCCTCACAATTTTATGACGTGCCCTTGAAATTAGTGGGAAAATGGCCTGCCCTCCTAAAACCTTAATTCCTGCCCTGTCACATCCACCTAGTTCTGTGGGTAATCACACAAAATTCAATAATTTGGCATGGAACCTGCAGAATCTCAATTTTCAACCCACCTGAGATTGTACTAGGGTGGACATGTGTATGAAGTTACCTCTGAATGGTCACACTAGCTCAACTAGCCATATGGCTAGGGTGAGCTATAAAGAGGATCTGAGAGTTGGCAGATCATGGGGTCCCCTGATCGGCTCTCGAATTGGGACAAAAAATTGTTGTCCAGGGAGCAGGTTGGGGATAGGTTACATCCCCTGATATCATCTGTGTACTGCAGTGGGAAGAGGAGGTTATAGCCGGTGCTCAAATCCACGATCAGCATAGTCAGGGTTCCCTGATGAGCCTTCAGTGGCTTTCTGAAGATGTATCAAATCGAAGCAACATATTCAAGCAATAGCACGAATTAACTGGCCATAGCAAGAGCGCGTCATCGGCAGTGGCCATGGGTAAAGATATCCGAGAGGTGTGCTTGCGAGATCAAGTAGCGATAATAGCAGATTCGAACAACCAATCAATATATATTTGAGATAGGGTGTATGAAGTTCGCAAATGGTTCAGTATTGCAACCATGGTGAACCAATACAGGTAGACCTTGCGGAAAATCACCATAGTTATCGTACCTTGTGAGTGGACAATTCAGCCAATTAATAGTTGCTAAGAATGATCTCCTCTAGGCTCTATACAGCTCTTTGACGGAAGGTTTTAATTGTAAATAAATTGTGGTAATGTCAATTAGTTTTCAGTCAATCTGTATCCATTATCTACTACTGGATTTATGATGGTTGGCCTATTTCCATAACTAAATCATGACATATGGATCTTATCAGGTTAACTAACTTGCCGCTCTTGTAACCCGTGATTCATATTCCCCTCCGGTATGCTCAGAGATTGTTTGAATAGAGGGTGAGAGTCGGTTCGATCTCAGAATTAGGCAGAATTTTAGAGATACTTGGGCAAGTCTAATCCTGACCTCCGTCTTCTTCCTGGCGGACAACCAGTGTAACCACCTTATCAGAATCTGAAGCAGAGGATTTAAAAGTCCAACCATGAAAACTGTTCATAGCAGACCGCTATGACTTCTGCATATTAGTTGAACCCAGGCAATGAACATGGCAACTATAGTCACTGCTAGTTAAAGACTCCAATGCTCAGTGCTGTAATTCAACCCAAAACTGATGTGGCTTCACCACTCTCCCGTCTCTCAATTTGGTCTAGTGATGTCACTCCGCGCACATCTATATACCGATTGTAGGGCACTAAATTGTCTGTTATGAGGTCTAATAATAGTCCAGCTGTTCTTTCTCACTTAGTCCTGTGGAGATGGAGGCACCAGCCAGCTGGGCACTGTGATTTCTGCCTGTCCACAAAGGTCCTCTCTCCCAGGAGGGAGTTGGTTTTTCACCAGAGGCCAAAGATGCTGGACTTGGGATTACAGAACTTGCATTCTCCTTTTATCAGTCCTGGTTGAATCTTACCGTTTAGATCCCCTAAAAATCTGCCGACCAAGCCAGAATGTTCCTGGGCTAGAGGAACCATCTGGGCTGGCAGTGCTCCGAGTTGTCAAAGACTGTTAGTGGGATGGAGTCACAATTGCATCCACAATTGCAGCGACTTGTTCCTGATTTTGATAGGATGGGTCACCCAAGTTGCTGCGGACTGGGCAAAGGTGGATTACAGCCACAAGGTGAATATTTTTCAGTCATGCTGAAGAACTTGCTCAAATGAATGGGTTTTCAACTGGAAAGTATGAAGGGAACACGCTTGCTCTGCTCCAAAGATTAGTCTAGGCAATGATAAAGGAAGATGAACTAAAAGAATCTTTGTACTGTACCAATTGTTTTATTTTTGCCATGTAGGCTAAATGAGCAAACTAATAACATAATAGGTTGTAGAGAGATGATAGATTATCAGTTATGGACTTATGGTAATGATACAACTGAGCGACTGTTGGTACTCAGTCCCTAAATATCATTGATATTATCCCTAATCTATCCAACAAGACTGAACAAAACGAACATGTGTGTGAACAACTATATATATCAATTAACTTTATAGGTAATAAATATAGACATTCCCAACTGAACATTACTGAGGGGATCTTCGAAATAATACAATAGCAATTTTCACTAACAGATAATATAGTATCATCTCTGTGCTTATATATGCTTTTCCATGTCATTGACACACCACACCAAGCCTGCTACAGGTATTACCTTGTCCACATGCATGCTGCTGGGCACTCCCAAAAAATGCTGGAGAGAAAGTGGCATTAAATAATACACAGAGTGTAATGTGAATTCAGTGTCCTCACAGGTTCCCAATAATGTACGGGTGGGGCCAGTGGCGTACCGAGAGATTTGCCATGGGAGTTTTTTTAGGTTGAGACCCAAGGGAGGAGCGCCCTCACATACCACCTGACCTGTTGGCAAATAAACGCAATCTATAAACCCCTAGACACACCCTGCCATGATATTCATCGAATAACAGCTGCGAAACCTTCACTTAACAGTAAGAAAGGGTGTTATTTCGGTTACTTTTCCATTTTAACTTGGGCCATGGGAGTGGTTCTGACCCCCAAAACCCCTCTATTGCGTACACCACTGGGTGGAGCAAGACAATGAAGATGAAGGGAATAAAATCAGTGAAACTACTATGTGAGTGAACAAATAAATATGTGGTCTCAGGAAGTCGCTACAGACTGCCAATGATAGGAGAAGTATAGTAGAGTACAAAATCTTTCATAAAATACTGGAGCTTTTAGAAATATTCATGCAGCAACCTTTCATTCCTATTTGAAACACCCATCCGTTTTCACAGGTAAATCCTATTTAATAAGAATACGGCATTGAAAGCAGTCCATACAAATCAGTGACACCGAGATTCAAATCTCAATTGGGGTGTATGTAGTATCTACTATCTATCAATGTTAAAATACTATAACGTTTACCTTACACGAGTGCTAATGGCGCAGTAGCTCACCTGGTAATGCAATCTGATGAGAGGTGACTGATTGAGCTAACATCGATGTCATAATGGCATTTAGGACCTTGGACCCAAAAATCCTGAAAGGTATGGTTATTAGAGCACCATTATGACTGTGATTTCAAATGGAGGGGTCCCCCAACCCGACCATATTACAAGGGGAGATGCTTTTCAAGCCCCATTGTGTGTGGTTTCATAAAATGGGTCAGATGGCCCGAGTGTGACCTTGGACTATTTTTTTCACGCCCCGAAGGCACGGCTTCTACACCATCATTAAGACGGAACATTGGCACCGTGCACCGATATTTGTAGGAGGAGAAGAATTTTGCGCGACTTCTCATGATGGGCGCTAGGGCCCACACTGGGCCTCGGGTTCAAAATTCTTGGACAACCCGCTATGGCTAGTAGACATTTCATGGAATGGGCCGAAAATTCCTGAATATCCCAAAGGTATGGCTGTTAGACTATCATTATGACCAAACATCAGCATTGTGCAACAAAATTTGTAGGCGATACATAATTTTGCTGTATTCCAAAACCTGTATGCCCAAACCAAGCCTTCAGCCCCAACTACCTGAACACCCCCGATGGCCTTCTACCTAAGGATCATTACATGTAACTTCAAAGAAAATCAATTGGCGTGATTCCACATGATGGGCCCCAGGGCCCACACCAGGCCTCCGGCCCCAAATACCTGAGCACACCTGATGGCCCATGACTTGATCATCATTGTGACCAAGTGCCATCATTATCCATCGAAGGGTGCAGGAGGAGTAGCAATTTGGATCAATTGTGAACAGACACATAGAACGATGGACATGCATGATCACAGTAGCTCACCTAGCCACATGGCGAGGATGAGCAAAAACAGTTGGCCAGTTTATTACTATATAACTATGAGTTGAATAAAACCTTAGACTAAAATAAGAGCAGAACATTACAGTAAAATCATGAAACTGGGCTGTCTTCATTGGTTTTTGGCGTCAAGAATGTTTTTAGTAACAAAGTTTAAAACTCAATAATAGCATTACTGTTTTTCATACCAACAACAAAGAAACCTTTTGAGCTCCGCCTCAACGCATCTCAAAAGTGTTCTATAAATCAAATACTGATATAAGAATCATAGAGCCACGTATTGTACCTGGATTGGCTCCACATCGCAAACTCATTGTATAAAACCTGATCGTCCTCTAATATACTTTGTTATATATTACTCTCTCGTAAAATCTTAGAAATATATATCAGTAGGACAATTTCAAAAAGACAAAATGATAGGATTCAACCTGCAATTAGGACCCCTGTAGTGAATGATAATGGAGCCTCCCATGATCACACACTGTTTATGCATTACAGGCAGCTGTTGATGTTGATTTTATCATCTGAATGGTATGTTAAGCTACTGAAGGCTCATCAAGGAAACTTGGCCCTATATTGATACGGATGCGAATGCGGCGAAATTCGAGAGAAGTAGGATTTTCGTAGAACAGGGACGAGAAGAATGTACAGATACTGTATGCTGTAGTTGTTTTGCAGAGCTATAGACGAGTACCATGGAACCAGGAAATCATCGAAATAACATGGAATGCGGACTCAGTATGATAAAACACAGTGCGTACCCATGCGACGAAGATGCCGCATGCGGCAAATGGATTAGTCAGAATATCTGAAACATGGAGCAGTTTCACGACAATTTATACTAGAGCTGGTATATATCCATTATTCCTCCATCTCATCATCAACTTCATTCCATTGTGGCAAATCCTGGTCTTCACAGAAACATGAAACATCCTAAAATTCATTCGCATCCGTATCAATGATTCCTAGCTTAACACATGTGTGCATTCCTTGAAATAAGGTTCCACCACTGACTGGTGTTGGATTTGGGCTATGAATGAAACAGTTGATCTAGTTTGTGTGTGAATGAAAGTCTGGATAGTTTCACATGGTATGACAGGAAGTAAAACTGTTGGCTAACTCTAACCAAAACTGACATAACAAGGTATAATAGAAGGTTATCCACACATATGGATTATTTGAGAACTGATTGGTACAGTGTTATACACTGTCTCCAAACTGAAACAATACCCTTTCATGACAATCAGGCTATGCTTCCGGCCTATTCCTCTGGCCTAAACTGAAAGTGCTGTCAGGCAGTCTAGGAGAGTCTACGAATATAACTTACCAGATTTTTCTCTGATTGATGCCACACATAGATCTACATCCCACGCATTCAGGTTTGGGGGAGCTAAAACTCCAAATCACCTAAACTCGCCTAGATTTTTTTTAGGCGAGACGTTTACTTCCCACCGCAATTCTCAAGGACAATTGTTTCCAAGAATGCATGTACATCAGTAAGAAATGATTAGGAAAATCTCATGAACTCAATTTGACCTCCAATGACCCTGAAATGACCTTCATGTTGTTCAGGAGCAACTGTAGTCCACATCCACCAAGTTTCGTTCCAATCCATCAAAGTTGGGAAAATCTCATCATTCCCACACTTGAAGGCCTGCATCCATTATATTGACATTTTTAATGCACCATTCGATTCACTTATGATTTGTTTTGTATGATAATACTCATAATAGCTTCATCCCTTTAGCCCTGCGACACCCACACTATGACCACTCGTTATTGGCTCATGCTGATAGGTTCTCATTTTGGCACCACTGCCAGGGAGTATACTCCAGCTCGATGTCAGCACATTCGTCCATGGGGCAGGCACGTGACCTATGACTTTAGTCACCTCAGCGGAAGACAAAGATGGGTGCGCTGTGGTCCGGCACATGTGTGAGATGGAGAGACTGGTACCTGAATATAATGAAATTAGATGTGAATATAAATAAATTAGTAGTGAACATCCTCAAGGAAAGTTGGATACTTTTCAGTTGAACAGAACAACAGAGCTCCTATCACAATAGGATTCATGTACCCGTAATGGGAAAATCTACTTATTTGAGCTTCATACATTCAATTGGGATTGTTTACAAGTCAACATTCTCCACAATATTCAAATTTCTCCTGAAAATTACCCCGGTCTAGTCCAGGGTTTCGATTCAGAGACAAGCAAACCGTGGGTTAATTGCAGTGATGGAGGACTCGAGACTAATTTTTGAGGACTCGGTCTCGGAATCGGCTCGGCTGCTCGGGACTCTGTCTTGGACTCGGCCCAAGTCCTTGTCCTTCACTGATTTTGTGCAGGCAAGTTTCTTGTTAATTTCACCCAAAACAATGAAGAAGCATTGTGTTGAACATGCTAACACTACTAAGTTAACAACAATGATGCATCCAAAAACTTGACAGAACCTATATCTATTTTTGAGTAGCTTGAACCACGTTGGACAATACACACACGCTAGCAAAACCTAATAGTGTTCAATTCAGCTGGGATGCAGAGTTTTACAAGGACTCGGAACTTGACTCGGACACAAGGACTTGGTCTTGACTCGGGAGCTGAGGACCCGGTCTCGGATGCTAGGGACTCTGTCTCGGACTGGCTGGACTCGACTCCATCACTGGTTAATTGCAATAATAAAGTACCCCTGGGTCCTGTAATTTCAGATGGGTTGAAGCTTTGTTTACTCTCTTTAGCAAACATACTTGTAATTTGATGAGGGATTGCGTGCAGCAACTTGATCAGTACCGACCCTCAAAAGAGACAACAAATATATTGCGATCAACCAGAATTACCCAGGTTTGGAATTACGGCATTAACATCCAAATCTGAACACCTGTTAGTGTTCAGCAACCTTTGTGTAATTGTCCATGCTGTAATGGCTAGATTGGCTTACCATTCTGAGCTCTTGTGATAGTAGTAGCCCTCTATAGTTCCCTTCGACTTCCGGTAGCAGATGTAGTAGAATCCAGCAAAAGAAGCACCAGTGATATCTTTGATCCGATGGTCCGGGACTAGAAAATGTTCCTGAAACACAAAGGAAAACAAAGTTAAAGATTTGATAGCTGACAACAACGTAACTAAGTCTAATCAAACCTAGTCAATGACAACAACGACCAATCATCATGATATTACAGCCTAATCTGCACGACCAGTAGCATTTGGCAGTTTCAGACAATTTTTCCCACAATAGCTCATTATATAACAAAATTTGACCTTAAAGGCTTAAACCCTTGAACAACCAATGTAGGTTAGAAAGAAATTGTCTAAATTATGTAACTTGACCTCTAGTTACCTTGAAATGACCTCAAGTTGTTTTGGACCAACTATAGTCCACATTTGACAAGGTTCTCCGACTCAGTGTTAATAGCTAAATCACATAAATTATGCCAGATATATATTGACCTCAGATGACCTTGAAAGAATGCCATGTTTTCTTGGGCCAACTGCAGCCCACTCCCACTAAGTTTCGTCAAATCTGAAAAAGCTAGATGAATCGCAAAGATTAAACAAATTTGAAAATGTTCGTATGTCATGTTCTTCGGACTATAGTCCACACCACCAAAGTTTTGTGTAAATCACACAAACTCAATAATATTGCATGACACTTGCAAAATGGAGGGGCAACAGTCATGCAGCGAAGCCCACGTTCGAACCCATCTAAAATTGGGTGGTCATGTATGAAATTTCAAAACAAGCTGACGAGGCATTAGAGAGTTACTGTGATGAGGCCTGATGTTTCTGGCATCAGTGGTTACACGACCAAAACAATAATATCCCCAGATGCTTAACGCATCACAGGAATTATATAAGGTATAGCTAGGGTCCACAGGACAGGACTCATTCATATATGTCTGATTATTTTCTCAATCCATGTCCAGCAGTAGTGACCCCTTGAAATGAGCTGGGCATCAGTGTCCACGCTAAGCAGCGCGATGGCAGGATTTGCGCACCTACTTTGGCATTCCTGCATTGGGAGAAAAGTCGCGGGGAATTTCCCCCTTTCAAAAAAAAGAAGAAGATTGTTTTCTTCTTTTTTCTCTCCACATGCTGCTTGATTTTACCAGCTGCTGAGTAGTACTACTAATGCTCAACTGTCATTTACTAATGCATAGGGCTAGAACAACATAATTTTATATGAGAAGTTCCAATTTATGTTCATTTCCCGTTTGTACGCGATCTCTGAACCATCTCAAATTGTCACAATTCCCCCTCAAAATTTGAAAATCCCCCCCAAAAAATCTCGGAGGGGGGGAATTTCCCCCCTGGAATTAGGATCCTAGCGTAAACCCTGCCCCGTTGTGAAATCTGAGGCTCTCAATTGGACTGCAAAAAGTGTACTGGGTTTCCAGTTAGAAATTTGAAAAAGATGCCTTGAATCAAGTCATGGAATCTGAGAGAAAATGGTTCAAATCCTGGAAATGTCATGGTATTTCACTAGCCAAAGAGATTCATTTTATGTCCCAATACGGAGGAATGAAATTAGTGTCAGTAGTAACTCCTCTTTTGAAATAAGTGAAAGTTTCCATACTGAAATTTTGAACTTCTGTCATGAAAAAATCATAGGAATATACCATAGTTATGGTAGCCAACTAATGCTGAGCTGGTAACTACTTTCGTTTAAAGTCACATTAGCATGTGTGCTGGGTGAGCTTGTGATCCTGAAAGTAGACATGACTTAATTGGGCTTTGAGAGAAGAGAGAATCCTCTGAATCCTCTGTCTGAAAGCTATCTCTCCAAATGATGGCAGAGCTTACTTGTGACTGTCGGGCACATTCAAACCTGTAAGGCTGTACCCATCGCTAATGTCTAAGGACTATAATAGTGTTACCTGGTAACAACATATGCTACATTAAAACATCCCCAGATAATAACAAATATTCCTCCCTCTGTTCATATTTAATAATAATAATGATGTTCAGTCTTATATAGCGCACTAATTCACCATGACTCTAGGCGCTCTGTACATTTCCCCTGATCATTGGTAACCTGATGAAGACCGTGCCTGCACCCCAGGTGTGCGTTCGCTCACGACTGCTACACCCCATGCAGACTACAAGGCGTTACCAACCGTTACCTCATCAGGTCCCCATTGCTCCTGCGTGGGGAGGAGCGCACGGTGGTGATAAAGCAACTAACTCAACGGTGCACTGGAGCTTGTCTGACTCGTCTGGCTTGGCAGGGAATCGAACTTGGGATTCGAGTCCAGTGCCCTACCGATTGAGCTAATCCAACATCCATATTTTCTTTTGTAGATGTTACTTCTCTTCCAAGGATGGCTCCATCTGGGTTGTTGTTGCTCCTGTATACTTCATTATCCTAGTGAGTTTACTGCATTCTACCAAAACAATAATAATGATATAGATTTACCAACTCAAATTTTGTGACAAAGTCAGTTGTGAGACATGAAAATAGCTTGATTTGGAGTTAATTTGAATGATATGCTATAGGTCAAGGAAGCCCATGAAGGCTCATCGGGAGATAAGCACCAGTGATATCTTGCCTTCGTCCTTTTTCGACTGGTGATGATATTGAGTATTATGCAGGTGTAAATGATCCCATCCTGCTCCCGGGATTGCCATTTGACATCCCCATCCGATACACGACCAGTGAACCCAGGATCTGACCACCTCGGATCCTGGCAAAGCAGAAATTCAACCACAGTAACTGTGTATAGCTGACAGAACAGAATTGTTGCAACAAGAGCACCAATGATGCTGTTGCTCAAACCTCCAAATTGTTTGAATATGTTGACACCCAACCAAAAATTGTTGTGTTGCCCCCCGTAACTGACCGTAAAATTATAAAATTGACCAGTTGCATTTTTGGCTCACCCTCACTATACATGCCAGGTCGCTCCACAAGGGCGAACTGAGGTCAAATTTGCATAATTTATGCTGGCCTATACACGAGGGCGGTTTACCCGCCTGCACATTTTTAGCTCACCATAGCCATATGGCTAGGTGAGCTATTGTGATCATGCAGCTGTATGTATGTATCTATGTACGTATCTG
>JAUOBX010427988.1:0-10490 GCA_032360705.1 Eupentacta quinquesemita
ATCGTGTGAGATGGCGAGAGGGTGTGAGAGCTGTTGCTGATGGAGTAAGGCGAATCCAGCCACCTCCGTAATCGGGGGCTTAACCGGATTGAAACTGGTAGATAGATATATAGATAGGACACTCTAACATGCACCGGTACCCTCTCTCAATACAAAGCAACACTAATGTCAAAATCTGTCAGCCTAACTATAACCCTTGTGAGGCTTATCGTTGAATCTCCCCTCCTATTTTATCACAGGAGTTTCAATTCAATACACCCTCTGATCTCAGTGGATTGTCTGTTCTCTGGTTGCCGCCTCCAGTGATCACTGGGAGAGATAACCCAAGGCATTCATATTTGTGGCATACAGTGGCACCTAGCTGTTTGCTGAGCAAATTTCTGTGAGCTTCTGTTGTTTTCAAATGGCACAAAGTGCAAAATGTTCATTGTACAACATAGATTCCTGAATTTACCCTGTTTACACCTCTGTCCAAGATGACCAAGAACTGTTCAAAACCAGTGATAGATTCCATAACTGGTGATCACATTATGAATTACCCTGGGGTCTTCACTTTCACTAATTCTAACCAATGTCTGAATTTATCCACTTACTGGTTTGGCTGCTGAGCTTGAAGCAGAGACTTGAGTCGAAATATTGTTAGATATTGGGTCACCTACTGTACATCACTGGCTAACACTGAAATTTATTGACTTTACAGATTCAATATATACTCCGGGTTGAAGGATCTTCCCAATTAGTAGTACTGCGGCATGAAATTGCATGAAATTCTTGTATTTAAACTGAAGAATGCCAGAGTGTCAGACTAGAGAATATGCCTTCCATGTAAAATAAATTTGTGTTGTGGACACAGCTGGGTTTAGCCTGGCAGAGAATCCACACACCAATGGCCTGTCCCTTGCTTGGGAGCACCCCTATAGCGGAACACTCAAATAGCAGACTTCACACATTGGTGCCTCCATCTCCACTCGGTGGGACCCTCTGGCCACTACTACAGTTTCCAGCATTGCGAGGGTCAACAAAGAGGTAAGTTGCTTGTGTGCTACTATAGACTAGCCACATAGCACTACTATGGAATCATTTTCACACACACAAGCACAGTAAGTCAATGGCAAACGTTGGTTCTACTCCCACATTATGTTGATCGGATTTGCCTGCGATTTACAACTCATCCTCACTCTTCAAAGAAGCTCTCATATTAATACGATCCACAAGATACGGAGGGCCACATTTTTGGGAGATTCAAACTCACATGTATCAAATTTACTGAAATACAGCACCACCAAATGGCCTAAAATGTTTCGAACTGTGTACCTGCACAAGCTGTAGGCCTAATGCACTGTACTGCATGCACTGTACTGCATGCAGGGCAGGAAATAAGCTGGAACTGCAGGCGATTAGCCCCCTAAAAACTGAAGATAGCCCCATCAAAAGAATTAGGAAAAAAACATTGATGTACGTAGGAAGAAAATTGCCCCATCCCACTAAAAGCAGGGGGGAATTGTTTTGAGGAATTCCCTTTCTTTGCCTAGAATTGGCCAGTAATTTATTGGAAATCATTTAAATATGAGGAAATATATGCTTCCTGATACATTTTGACCAAATTGTAATCACCTCAGTGATTTGAGATCCAAAAGGGCCCTGTGCATTGTAGAAAAGCCCCATGGCCTAGTTCACGAGGGCTTTTTTCAATAGAAATATCTCAAAATAGAGCCCCCGTGACCCAAAAATTGATTCCTACCATGACTGCATGCACTCACTGTGTAAAGTGCTTGCCTAAAAAATAGCTTAGGCACATGCTCCTGAACGCAAGCCTGCGAGCACGGGCTTGTAGGCTATAGACTTCACTTAACCATCATTGAGTACAATTTCAGCTATACACTTGGGATGAAAAGACCCACCTGGTGCAACATTGTTCTGCACATCTCGCTCATGTTTCTTCAATATTTCGGCAAGGAAAGCTTGATTTTCCTCAAGCGCCTCCACAAAAACATCAAAGGCACCGTCGCCCTTGGTCCTTAGGATGGCTACTAGTTCGCTCGTCTTGTCCACAGTGGTCACCTTGGATTGGATGATTTGGTCATCAGATTCGGTAAGTTTTTCCCTAGCAAGCAGAAGAATACGGACTTCGTCGTATTGGAGATCGCAGAGTTCTTTAAGAGCGCGTCTGAGGGCCTCTCTGCGGACTTTCGACATTGGTGCCATTCTGAAGTGAATCTAGGTGTTCATCAGAATCACAATTAGGATCTGAGGACAATATGAAAATATGCATGTATTATAATTCTTTCACTGAAAAACACGAATTTTCCCCCCACATAGGCCTAGGTACTGTATGATAAATTTATAAAACATTTACAATAAGATTATTTCACTCACTGAAAGCTCCAAAAGGCCACTCGAAACTTGATGGGCCCAAATTCGGAAAATAGTCCATGTGGAATCCCAAGAAGTTCCTAGTGACATTGCTTTCGTATCTTTCAGTTGATCATCATTGGCTGGTAGACTGAAGTTCACACTACTGATACCTAAAGACAACAGTGAGCATTTTTAAGGCTAACCACTAGTTGGTGCTTGCATACTCCATAGTAGTGGACAAGACACTTTGCAGTGAGAGAGAAATCCCCTGAGACTGACCGCATAAGAGTAAGAGATGCCAATCTGGCAACCCTGGACCTCGCCAGTGCCAGAATCATCACTGTCATCTGCTGTTGAGGTATGAACTCACAGTCACAGTCTTGGTTATGGGCTAGCCTAGGCCAACATTCAACACCAATAAACATTGTCAGTTTAGTGTGTTCATGACAGCGACTGTGTATAGGCGGCTTACAAAATTACCTTGATAAGTTGATAGGAGCACAGCAACAATTTCAAGTCAGTGTTTGAATACTTATGTCAATCTGTTACAGTAGCCTTCACATTATGTCATGAGCAATCATGTGCTTCTGCGGGTTTTATTATTGCGCAATCAGCAAACCGGACCTTCCAGTCAAAGTAGGTGTTGTTTGTTTGTTTTCATTGATCCCACCTTGCGGGAACTCGGCAGGATTCTTATTGGAACATTATTGCCAAGCTGGCTGTCCAGGGGCCAGTTTCGTGCAAACTTACGTGTGACTGTGGCACAACTTGGGAAACGAATCAGGATTCCTGAGCATATGGAGAATTTGAATGGAATAGGCCTACTGAAGTATTAGTGCAATCCCGAAATATATATAGGCCTGGGCTTATGCCTATTTGGAAATTTAGTGAAATCACAGAGCATTCATTTTCATAAAGGATTTTTCAATGACATTCTGAAGTATTTATCAGATTGTTTAGTTTGTTATTCCCCACTAGGAATGGATCATGCTGTTTCTCATTGTGCAATAGATGAACGATTTGAACCGCTAAATCACAGTTCTGCCACCTTGTGAATGTACATAGCCTGCATGCCTTGAGTGTTCATTTTGTGAACTAGGGGCCTAGCCTAGTCCCTGCTTGTAACCAGCTAGGCTAGGTTTTTAAAAACCAAGCTGCCTAGGGCCCAATGTACTCCTCAGGGCCAGGCAATGTTACACATACCTATGTCTATGATGAGTATGAATATGATACTTTCACAAGGTGTGAAAGTTCACTGTAACATACAAAAGTCTTTGTTCAAGCCACAACTGCAAGGACTAGGCTAGGCCTAGTCCATAACCAAGACTGTGAGTTCGTACCTCAATGTCAGGTTTGTGGAGCGTACCGTGCATTGAGGAATGGTGCGAGGACTAGCTAGGCCTAACGTTTGGGACTAACTTAGGTTAGTCCATACCCAACACCGTAACAGTCAGTAGCCTAACAACAGGCTAACTACTAGTAGGCTACTAGTATTAACACTGAACAGTAACAACTAACCAGTAACAGTAACACTGCACTGACTGCAGTAACAACAGTAACAGTAACAGTAACACACACAGTAACACTACTACTAGTACTAAACAGAAGCACATAACACTGACGCTGTGTGTGACTAACATAACATCGTAACAACATGGGAAACAGGAAAAGCAAGTAGTCCCAAAGATGTGAGTGCCAAAGAATCGTTACCTCTCTTCTTTGTTATGCTATTCGTAGTTTTGTACAGTAATTCTTGGTTCTTATTGTTTCTCAGGCTCTGGATTACATTCAACAGGAATCAGGAATGCATTATTTCGCATAACTGGTGCACTTGGGTTGACATGAACAATTTTTTTTTTTTACTCCGAATCGAGAAAAGAAGTAAGATTTCTCCATTGATTTGTATTTGAAACTTTCAAGACCTGAAATAGATCTATTCCCATTCAATTGAGACTAATCGATCAAAATATGTGTACAAATTATGTCAACAAACGAATTTGGATGAACGAATTAGGCATATTTAATTCTTATTCATCCACACAAAACATCCAATATGATCACTGCTGACCTATTGCGCAATATGGGATTTCCCCTATTCTGCTCGTATATATCCGCATTATCACAAGGATTCAACCGAGGAGCATGAGGTCCACCCGATGTTCCCAAGATTCGATGTAGGGGCCTACTGTGGAGTTCGAGGTTCGATTTGATGTAGGAGTTGGGGTCGCGGTAAATCGTTTCTGATTGTGATGAATAAGGCTACGTTTGATTTCAGATTTGATCTGATTTGATTTAAATGATACAGATAAAGCCACTAAAGAGTAAAGATTCATCAAGGAACCCTAACCGGCTGACCGTGATGGATGTAGTTATGAAGCACCGGCGATATCTCGCCTCTGCATGAGACTATATGCTCAGATTCATATCGAGGCAGTAATAGACTAATAGTGTAGCCACTCCCGGGCACCCCTCCTCCCGAGATAAATCCACGCCCCGTCCGACGGAGCAGACCGAACGGGCGACCAGTGGACTAGTCTAGGATGATACAGGATCCGACTACAAGTTTATCGGATCCCATGGAGCAGAAGTTTTAACCAATGTTGTAGTCGAGGCCGCACCTTCCGAGGCCGAGGCCACCCCCTCCGAGGCCGAGGCATCAGCCCCAAACTAGACTTGCCACAAGTCTATCGTGAATGTTATTCTCCGTCCCTGGTACTGGTTTGCCTGTCTTAATACTGCGCTCGCCCTCTATTCTGACACCCTCTGATCTGTCCACACGGATAAATAGTGGGCAACCAGATCACTGTACATGCATATGGGTAGGACTGATAAGCTGAAGGTGGCGGAAAGACAGACACGAGAGACTTGTAGCAAGTCTAATAACAAACTTGCTTGAAGTCCCCAGGTGTAGGCAAGGAGTATTTCGGTTATAGTGGGCCCTCTATATGGAATTCTCTTCCGCCAGAAACGTGCAGTATCGAGGACCTATCTAAATTCAAATCCAGTGTTAAGACTGTTCATTTCAAATTAGCTTTCAGTATATTTGTAGACCTGTGTTTGTATAGCGCAGATGAGTATCTTTTTATCTCTGCACTTTATGAGTTCTTCAATAATGATAATAATAATAATCATCAACCAATGGTACAATAGCCTATTAGATGGTCTAGAATTGCAGGTCAAATGTCATCTAGGGGTCATTTTCGGCCATCTTGTTCGATAGTCAAGCAGCTTCTCTTCATACAGGAAATATAAGACGATCATGGGAGTTGGTCAGTGTTATTATTGACCGAGGGTAGGTGTTCCAGTATTTGACGTCTAGTGGTCAATTCTCTCCAATTTTTGGAAGGTCAGTCAGCTTCTACTTTTACAGAACAGATCAGATGATCATGAGAGTTGGTCAGTGTTATCCTTAACAAATGGTACATTTGAGGTGTTCAGGAATTTGTAGTCAAAGGTCACATGTAGGGGTCAAGTTTCAGCCCAACGCCATTTCGGAGGTCATTGGAACGGAGTGCTCCTCCAATTCATGTGCATTACAGCACTAATGCAAATTACCAGATCAGCTACTGTGCCATTGTCACTCTTGTTGAAGCATAGTGCTCAGGATATGCTTAGGACTTGCAAAAGAAATCTTTCGGCATCAAGGTTTTCGAGCATTCCAAGTTCTGTCACAATGAGGGAAAAACCAGGACTCAGTCTGACTCACCCCCTGGAGTATAGGATTGATTAATATTATATGCATATGACTTTCTGGATATCAATGCCCAATACAACAATACCTCAACAGAGGAGAGCTCAGGTCGTTTAGTGAATGACTGGAGAAGATGAAGTCATGTCTATGGTCTTTGCAGCCATCAACCGCCACCTACTCACATCAGCAACACCAGTCTCCGCATGTGAATCCTGCCGGTTTTCTCACTCAAATCCGGTAAATCTGGTTGCAGCTGGATTTGAAAATTCCAATTCCGGTGCACCCCTATTCGAAACTCCCCTGAAGAAAATCATAGATCTTTTCACCACAAAACATCAGTGCTGTAGTCGAGTCATTGACATCCGAGTCCTTAGCGTCCTAGTCCAAGTCACAGTATCTGAGTCAGAGTTCTCGAGTCCTTATGCAAATTTGAATTGCCATCATTTATCCACACATCTACATCATCACTAAGGTAATCAGAAATGTCACATGCCAAGCAAGCGTCTCCCAACTACTAACAGGTCATCAAATTATCTTTTGGGGGGTTGATCATGTGAGTGATCAGTCTGTGGGAGCCCTGTCTCTAAGTGATACATGCAGGCCCAAAGGTTCCACTTCAATATCAACCATCTTAGATATACACTATCATTACTTTGGAGAACAATACAAATAGAATGGAATGTAAAGAAGAGGCAATTATCTTATTACAGAATCAGGGACCTTTATTACCTAGACTTGAAATTAGATAGGAAATAAAACTGCATCAATCTTAACTGATATACACATGTGTATTACGCAGTATGTGCTGTCACGAACTGCCGATGCCACTGTATGTAGACTGGTTCCAGTTTTGGTGTGTCAATTTCATTGTTACCTGAATGCTAAGAGTAAATTGAGCAATAAATTTAGATTGAATTCCATGTTGTTTTTGTCATCTGGATAGCATGACAAAATAGTGAAGGTTTCGGAAAGTACTCAGACCGAGTCTCTAGGGTCGAGTCTGAGTCATCGAGCTCCGAGTTTGAGTACTTGGAAGAAGGAGCATGCGCATCGATAGCAGAGAACTGGCATGTCAAACCCTCACCGAATACAATTACTTGCATTTGTATATTTCAGCTGCTCACTTCTTGAAGGAGATTGTTCTGGGTTTGCTTTACCTTCACTCACATGGAATCCTGCACCGAGACCTGACCCTCGCTAATATGCTACTCACCGAGGATATGCACTGTGTAAGTACTAAGGGGATTACCCTGACTCTACCTCCACTCACACGGTATCCTGCACCGGGACCTGACCCTCGCTAATATGCTACTCACCGAGGATATGCACTGTGTAAGTACTAAGGGGATTACCCTAACTCTACCTCCACTCACACGGTATCCTGCACCGGGACCTGACCCTCGCTAACATGCTCCTCACTGAAGATATGCACTGTGTAAGTACTATAAAGGGGATTACCCTTACCCTACCTCCACTCACACGGTATCTTGCACCGAGACCTGACCCTCGCTAGTATGCTCCTCACCATGTACTGTGTAAGTAATAAGGGGATTACCCTAACCTAACCCTACCTCCACTCACACAGTATCCTGCATCGAGACCTGACACTCGCTAACATGCTCCTCACTGAAGATATGCACTGTGTAAGTATTGAGGGGGAATTTTGCAAATACAGCTGATGATTCATCAATGCCTTTTTGAAAACTGAAACTTCCTTAGTGACCTTCGTTTATTGCATGCAGGAGGTAAACCAAAGTGAAGCATCATGATTTACGAAATATATCATCAAGGTCATATATGGATTTGTTCAATATGTTGGCACTATTTATTTTCATTGTTGAGGGTCCAACATAAATTATATCAAACTGCCACAGTACTTTTATAGTGTAATGGCATATATGTGCATCTGCATTAAGTAGAAATGACAAAGCTTGGCCTTCATAGTTAAACTGATCAATAGCTCAGTGGATTTCATCATTGTCAAAGTCTCAGTGAAGGAATATCACGATCACCTCCATAATCTGTTTCCCACAATTGTATTTTCAGAAAATCGCTGACTTTGGGCTTGCGACCAGACTGAATCTGCCAAGCGACAAGCACTATACGATGTGCGGGACACCAAACTACATCTCTCCAGAGATAGCCACGAGGAGCGCCCACGGCCTCGAGTCTGACGTGTGGTCCCTAGGGTGCATGCTGGTTACGTTCTTCACCGGGAAGCCCCCCTTCGACACGGAGGGGGTCAAGACGACCCTGAACAAGGTGGTCCTGGGGGATTACCAGATGCCCCCCGGACTCTCCCCCGAGGCCCAGGACCTCATCCAGAGGCTCCTGAGGAAGAACCCTCAAGATAGGATCACCCTCTCTGGAATTCTAGACCACACCTTCCTGGGCAAGGCATCTGCTGGGTTCCTGGACAAGAAACGGACGAACAGAGCGACTGGAGACAGGGTGAGCTGTTTGTGGGTCAGTAGGTTCCGAGTGAGTGAGAGATCCTAGGTAAATGTGAATATTGTGTAATCAGGGACCCTTAAGATAGGATCACCTTCTCTGGAATACTAGATCATCCCTCCATGAGCAAGGCATCAATAACTCTCTAAAAACTTGGTACACAAGTCCGTCACAGTGAAATCTCGGATAGGTTCCAAAATGGGTGTTTCTGCATGACTGCTGCCCTCTATTTTGCAGTTTTGGGAGAGATAATCAAGTTTGATCGATTAACATGAAACTTGGTGGGTGTGGTTAGTCCCCTAAAACATGGTTGCCACTTTTAGGTCATCGGAGTTGTAAATTAATGCGGGGATATACACGTGTATACACATGTCTCTATTGATTCAGGTCAGGTCAAAGATCATCTGAGCTCAGCAAGAGTCTGGCATCTTTGTGGAAACCATACCTGTTCGAAGCAAGGATGTAAAACATTCATGCTCATGTTGTTGGTTGACTGTATGAGTGCATGAATCCAACTGTGTTTGGGTCAGGTCGAAGGTCAACAGCGGCAAGAGTGGAGCTTCGTAGAACACCAGAACTATTGAATGTAGAGATGTTTCAGCTGCCTCTAGTACAGTTCCTGACCCCTGAAGCAGTGTATCATTCAACTTTTTGATATCATCCTTCAGCAGGGGACCACATCTCAGGACAGTGGCCATGCTACCATGGCAACGGTATCCACTGGAACGGGTAATTCCAGCCGATCCTCATCGCGCCTCAGGCCACTGAGGGCACTGCCACTCCCCAACCTGACCCCGATCATCTCGGAGGACGAGAAGAATCTGAGCCCCGTGGAGGAATCCATGAGAGGGCGCGGCAGTCAAGAGGACCTACGGTGGAGAGATCCGTACCAAAGGCACCCACCGTCACCACCAGTCAGGGATACTCATCAAAAAGGTGAATAATATCATCCTCGCTCTAATACTCTACAATCTATTTCACAATCTCCTTAAGTACCCCCTATCACCCTGCACCCCCATTATGCTAAGCTGAATAACTGACAAATTCACAGAATACCGGGCTGGCACCCCCCATCGTCCTTTTCATTTTGCCAGACGAGGAGTCTGCATATGAGTTTCTGGCCAATAGAAAATTCTTCTGAATTTGTGTTCAGTTTCAACTTCAAATGTGGTTGGATCTGTATACATCAGTTTTCAACTCGTTTCCGCTGCATTCAAGCCATGAATTCTATCGGGTTATTTGACCGTTTTAGGTTTATTTTATATACCATATTTATATAGCACCCTATTCAATCAGTGACTGCTCTAAGGTCCTTCCCTGCATATTACCCCTGATCAGTGCTGCAAATACTTTCAATTTTCAGGGGTTTCTTTCCCTGAAATTGAGAGATTCTCAAAGGCTATTTTGCCCCAACAACACATTTTTACTATGATTTTCAGGGGCTACTTTAGTGATTTCCGGAGGCTACTTCAATGATTTTCAGGGGCTACTTTGGTCATTTCAGGGGTGAAATCGCCCACAGCCCCTTTGTTTTTTCACCCCTGCCCCTGATCGCCAGTGATTACAGTCGAACCTGCACTATGTAGTATGCAACTTCTGCTGTTCAATCGTGACATACATGTTTGTCACCACGTCGTGTCCCCTGAGCCCCATGGAGGAATCCATCCCAGAGTGTCGCAGTCATGGAGGAGGAGCGATTCGTAGGATATGCATCCTCATTATTAGGGATTATCTGGTTGTTTGGATATTGACTATTCTTAACCAGACATGTGCAGGCGGATAACCTGCCTACCCAGCAAACACAAAAACGTTATGAAAATGTTTCGTCTAATGTTTTGTAAACGTTAAATGTGGTGTAATAAATATGTCATAAAAACGTTATTTCAAAACATGTTTTCGTAAAAACATCAATATAATGTTTTTAAAACATTTGCAATAAATCAAAAATGTTTTATAAATGTTATAATAACGTTATAGCCCAAAAGGTTTTGAA
>JAUOBX010428099.1:0-10489 GCA_032360705.1 Eupentacta quinquesemita
CAAAGGTTACTTTGCTATCGCAAGTAACCAAAAAAGCCTTTCGCTACCATTTTTTCCAGGTCAAACTCAGTTTTCGAACTGTACTGAACCAACTATATCTTCAGCAACAGCTAGAACATTTCATCATGATAAAATAAGTTACACAGCTTTATAGCTATTAACGTTATCTCCTAAAATATCATCCATGTACCTCACTTTACATGTTCACATCTAGCACTGCGGCAAATAGAGATATTTTTACGAATGTGACACACTAACCTGTAGCTTTTGATGAATCAGACAACATGCCATGTTCGGAGCATTACCCTGGATTCTGTTGGGAGAACAATCATGTAATGCACTTGTCAATTGCAATTCCAACGGGGTATGGGGGAGGGGGGAACCAGGGATAGCTGTGACTTAGTCGTGGATGTGCGAAAAAATGTGTCCCCACTATGCCGGAGTTGCCCCAAAGTTGACAGGGGCTTGTGCAGCATCTGATGGAGCCGGGACTGGTAGCGGGGATGTGCGCTCATTTAGCCGGAGACTTGATGGGGGTTCCTATCAATGCATTGACAAATGGTCATCATAATGTAGCCGGGAAGTAGTGGGGACGTTCACTAAAATAGTGCCTGCTATGCCAGTACTTAGCCGAGGATTAGCGCTGGAATGAAGTCCTGCCTTTCACACGTGTAGCCGGGACTTGCGGGGGATGTGCATATTTTCAAACGCACATCCTCCACTAAGTCCAGGCTATCCCAGGGTCCCCCCGGCCTGGATTGCAATTGACAAGTGCATGAGAACCAATGATAAATGGTAGAGGCCTACAGTTGACAACTGGTGTTTACCTCAGGAAGTAATGTCCAAAAATAATATTGGAAGGAATGGATTGATCAATATTATGATAACTCATAATTATTCGTCCATATCAATCCCAAGAGAGGGAGTAACAATATTGATTTTATTTAGGTGGACTAAAAACAAAGGGAAGCAAAAAATATATAATTTGATACATTTCACCTCATAAATTTGCTTCTTCACTGTAGTCAAATGAAACATGATGTACATAGGTTAGAAAAATAAAGCAAAATGAATGCTATTGAGGATGTACTGCATCGCCAATTCAAATGTAGTTTGAATATAAATTATCATGAATCCCTTTTCTCACCTGGGTAAGCTGTATTTGTTTTCCCACTGATACCTTATCCCCAGTACAAACTAATGACATAGGTAGGCCACAGATTTCAAGCCACTATGGATGCTATTATTGTGGATGCGAGTCATAATAGCCAATCCAAACCAAATGTAAATCATCACCGATCACTCCTTCTTACCCGGGCAAGCATATTCAATACAAACTCATGCCACAGGTATGCCCCAGGCCACTATGGATGCTCAGTATTATTCTGGATGCAAGTCGTAATAGCCAATCAAAATACAAACCAAATGTGGATTATCACTGACCACTCTTCTCACCCTGGGTAAGCTTTATTTGTTTTCCCATTGATACCTCATCTCCAGTAAAAGCTCATGCCACAGGTAGACCCAGCCCACTACAGATACTCCGTATTATTGTGGATGCTGGTCGTAATAGCTAATCCGAATGAAAACCGAATGTAAATGATCACCAGCCCCATTTCTTACTCAGGTAAGCTGTATTTGATTTCCCATCTATACCTCATCTCCAGTACAAACTCAGGCCATAGTTAGGCCACAGCCTCCAGGCCACTATGGATGCTATTGTTGTGGATGCGAGTCGTAATAGCCAATTCAAATGTAATCTGAATGTCAATTATCACCAATCGCTTTTTCTCACCTGGGTTAGCTCTATTTGTTTTCCCACCGATACCTCATCTCCAGTACAAACTCATGCCACAGGTAGGCCTCAGGCCACTATGGTTGCTACAGTATTATTGTGATTGCTAGTCGTGATAGCCAATTCAAATGTCATCTGAATGTAAATTATCATCAATCTCTCTTCTCACCCAGGTAAGCTGTATTTATCCTACCTGATACCTCATCTCCAGTACAAACTCCTGCCACTGGTAGGCCATGGCCTTCAGGCCACCATGGATGCTATTGTTGTGGATGCGAGTCGTAATAGCCAATTCTAATGTGATCTAACTGACAATTATCACCAATCCCTTTTTCCCACCTGGGTGAGCTCTATTCTTCTTCTCCTCGATACCTCATCCCCTCCAGTACAAACTCGTGCCACAGGTAGGCCTCAGGCCACCATGGATGCTACAGTATTAGTGTGGATGCTAGTCATAATAGCCAATTCGAATGTTATCTGAATGTAAATTATCACCAATCTCTCTTCTCACCCAGGTAAGCTGTATATATTCTACCACTGAAACTTCATCTCCAGTACAAACTCATGCCACGGCTGTCAGGCCACTATGGATGCTACAGTATTATTGTGGATGCTAGTCGTAATAGCCAATTCAAATGTAATCTGTGTGTAAATTACCACCAATCTTCTTTCTTACCCAGGCAAGCTGTCGTTGTTCTCCCACTGATACCTCATCTCCAGTACAAACTCATGACACAGGTAGGCCATGGCCTCAGGCCACCATGGATGCTATCGGTGATGCAAGTTGTGATAACCAAACCAAATATAAACTAGACATGTGCAGACGGGTAAACTGCCCATGCCTTGAGAATTCCCAGAGACTGTTCCTATTTGACCTCTGATGACCTTGAAATTACCTTCATGTTGTTCGGGACCAACCATAGTCCACATCCACCAAGTTTCGATCGAATTGGACGAAGTTGAGGGAATTGCATGAATGGCCCAAATTCTAACTCCGGTGACATCAAAATAACTGCATGTTTTTCAGGACCAACTATAGCCCACACCCACCAAGTCTCGTTTAAATCCGACACACTTGATAATTTTTCGTTGACCCCGTGAAATTTGAAGCAGCAGTCAAGCAGCAATGCTCACTTTCGAACTCACCAGAGATTTAACCAGAGCAAACATGTGTACCAAGTTTCCGATCAATTGGACAAAGTAGTGAAAACTTATTGTGCTAATGCCCAAAGTTTCCGAACCCAAAGACGGTATGTGCATCCCGGAGATGTAATTATCTCAAATCTCTCTTCTTACCCAGGCAAGCAGTATTTGTTTTCCCATCGATACCTCATCTCCAGTACAAACTCATGCCATAGGTAGGCCACAGCCTTCAGGCCTCCATGGACGCTATTGAGGACGCATGTTGCAATAGCCAACTTATGTGTCAGACTGTCCTTTGGTGCTGCTTTGAAGTGGCGGTACTTCTCTTGCTGCAGAAAACCAAGCAAGTATATATCAATAATATTATTATTTAGGTCCAGCTCGAATCAAAGTGCTTTACATATATTACCCCTGATCATTAGTGACTTGTCAACCCACACTTTATAGACCACATCTTTCTCCCTAGTTCTCTCCTGACACATTGAAACGGTTCGTCACATCGGGTGCAACCACAGGCAGCACAACCTAGTTTCTCCAAGTCACCTCACAGCATACTCATTACATGTGGGATTGTGGGTACCATAAAGGCCAGGTCACACTACACCAATATCTATTTTCCAATCTAATTTATTCTGATTTTTGGCTTACGAATGCCAGTCTCTTTTCATTATGGCGGATATACCCAACGACAATGATAAAGGACCTCATTGCTATATGAGTAACCAATTCGATATGGAATCGCCTATTCCCAACTTGAGATATTCACCCAGCTTCTATTTATTGGAAAGCTATCCGATTTATCGTCCAATTTTCATTGTTTTTCGATATGACGTCACATTAGAATGGAGCTGGCTAAAGGCCTTCAGGCTAAGGAAAGGTATTTTAAATAGGTGTTGTATCAGTCTGTATGAACCTCATTACCGCATTCCTTGGTAGTCGACCTTAAATCGAGAAAATCGTTTAGCAATCCGTTGAAAAATTGTTATAATGTGACCGGGCCAGTCAGATAACATGCCTCATCCAACAGCACTGCAGAAGAAGTCTCACCGCCCTTACTGGGGTTCGAACACGCTTTCTTTTGAAGTTCCGAGCTCTACAGACTGAGCTAAACAGCCTCCCTAAACAATTGGATGCAGCTGATGATCCAATACATGGGAAATATCTTCTCATATGTTCAAAATCAGAATGTCGACTCTGGTTTTAGTATTGTATCAGAGTAGAGATCCTTCCAACATGATTTCTTCCCTGGTCGTCATAGGTCCCTGATGACTGTCCAATTACGACACAGGGTGCTTCATTGCTCACGACCTATGACACTGCTGACAGGCAGTGCACCCGCAACTACTGCTGTTATATTGACAAAATCTATCGAACAATGACAAAACTTCGCATTGTCATACTTTACGCTTCGTCAGATAATATGTAAGTAAATCAGACAAGCAAGAATGTGGTTAATATTCCCATTGTTATATGAATACTCTTATAACAAGACTGTTGGAAAATGTGTACAAGTTCTCGGGATTGTTCCAGAGGTTAATTTCTTTAATCAACAAGAGATTTTTCCATCAACCTAATGCAAATCTATACTTATTTATGGACTGCTATATGATCAAATGTAAGAGTATTCCCCACTCACTAATAATTATTATGAGGTAAGGTATTATAAATCAGGATGCTACCTTCACACCTCCTAGCACTGAAACGGCATGGTAATAAATACTGCTACAGAGGTATTGTTCTCTGCATGAGTTATGCTGCATCTAGGTTCAACAATCGCCTACCTGAGGATCGAGCGACTGTTGTCTGGAGAGCTCAGAGCTGCAGGATTCTGAAGACTGGGAGGGAGTCACGCCAGTGAGAGCATCGGGAAACAAAAACTGTGGATGAATTATGAATCGAACTGGGTATTAATTTTTCAAATAATTCATGGGATGATTGCTGGGCAGCCAATCAACCCATAGAAACCAGACTCGACCTGATAGATACTGACCTGGGGCCGTATTCACGAATAGGTAGGTAGGTTTTTGCATACACAAGAAACTGTTACGAAATCGTACGCAAATCCGTAAACCATATTCACGAAACGTACGAGCGCAGTTCTCAAGGGGATACGTGTCCCAAATACTGATATTTTGCGTAGCCAATAATAAATCTTGTTGCAAAGGCAAAATGCCAACTTTTCCGATGTGCGTGAAAAATGCATCTGGAATGTGCGGTTTCTTTGGCAACTCAACAATCCACAAGTGCTTACACTGATGCGCATCCATTCAACTCAGTCACAACCAGAATCTTGAATACGCAACACCCAGCAAGGAATCTGCGAGTCATGATTATGGCTGGATCAACTTGACATCGCACCGTACACTGATCAGTCACTCTTTGTTGGTTCATGAAACTGACAGAAACCTTTCAAAGGAAATGTCAGCGATGCGGATATAATAAAGACATCATATGACAACAAATGCCAGTATTAAATTTTGTGAAGTATCCCATCACCATTTCCTCAGAATTGCTCGAGAAGTGTATGGGTAGCGGCATGAATTCAGTCGCTAAACCAGGTAATCTGTTTGCGTGAAGTCCCGCACAAAATTACACTACCCAAAGCTTTGTGAATACCACATTGCGTATTAAAGATACGCATCGTAAGTGGACGCACACAATCTTGCATGAGTTACTTTCGTGAATAGGGCCCCTGAATACTACACATGCTATCAGCTGGGAATACCTTACCAGCTGCATGGAATGAGGCTATGCCTCTTTTGTGTTAACCTTATGAAGGAGTGAGGATATTTTCAAGTTCCGAGTTCATTTCAATCCTTCATCATAGTAATTAAGTTTACAACATTTTGAAGATAATAGAAGACAACAATTTGTAGCATTGCCCTTAAGAATGTAAATTGAGGAACCAGGAATAATAAGTATACTCTTCTAGTCTGATACCCAATTTGTACATAAAACATATATACACAATTACACACAAGAAACCATATAAGACACAGCTCAAATTGACACTAACACATACACGGACAGATCACATACATATAGAGTAGACCTATAGGCAAACACACACACACATACTAACATTCATCATGAAAGATACCTATAATTTTTATTTACCCATGCAGAACCCTGGAGAAAAATCAACTGATGTGAATTGTCAAGAGAGGGGGGCAAAGAAACAGTCATAACATTTATCATGAGCAGCTCAGTTCAAATTTCAGTAATGTATTGTTCCAACAGGCGAATCACACCCAAGGGTATGGAATGCCAAAAGGCCAAGCTGATCGCTGATTCGATCGACATCGTCTGGATAAACAATGATGCCTCATTCGATTGCAATGCCTCTTTTCACGCCGTCTACTTCAAAGCCCTCGCCTCGATCAACGGCATTGTCTACTTCGAAGTTGTGGCCTGGATCGGAGGCGTCGTCTCTTCCCGAAGTCGTCTTTTGGGTCGTAGTAGGCGCCGTCTCAAAAGTCCTTGCTTCGATCGAAGGCGCTGTCTCCTTCAAAGTCATTGCTTCGATCGAAGGCGCTGTCTCCTTCAAAGTCGTTGCTTCGATCGAAGTCGTTGCTTCGATCGAAGGCGCTGTCTCCTTCAAAGTCGTTGCTTCGATCGAAGGCGCCTTCTCTTTCAAAGTCGTCGCCTCGATCGAAGGTGTCGTCCCCTTCAGAGTCGTCACTTCGATCAGACGCGCCGACTACTATATGGTATTTCGCAATCATTTTCGGGGAATTCCCGTTATCACACAAGCTTGTAGAAGTTAGTGCAATGTACACTGGAGAATAGGCTAATCGGGGTTGAACATTGACCACTTGACTCCTATTTGAACACTAACGTAGGCTACGTAGTTGAATACACTGAGGTTCACTTATGCAAACTTGCTCCAAGTCCCCAGGTGCAGGACGGAGATGGGCAAAAAGCGTTTTGGTTATTCTGGGCCCTCTATATGGAATTCTCTTCTGCCAGAAACGCGCAGTATCGAGGACCTTTCTCAATTCAAATCCAGTGTTAAGACTTTTCATTCAGTTCAAATTAGCTTTCAGTAAATATTTGTAGGTGTCTGCATGTACAGCGCAGATGAGTATCTTTTTATTTCTGCGCTTTATAAGTTCTTCAATAATAATAATAATAATAATAATAATAACATAGGGTCCAACAAATGTCCAGAGCACTTTTTTCAACCACATAGGTTACATTACAGTAAAACCTATGTTTCCAACAAAACATCCTGTCGGAGGTTGGAGACTGATCTCCTTCACATACATTCATTAACTGTAATGTAGTGGAGTCAATAGCATCGAATTTCATAATAACCGAAACTCCTGCTTCAGATTCTCCTATCACGTACTTTGTATGTATGATAAGCTTACATACCTTCGATACTCTTGTTTAGTACCATTACCGAATGGATAATAATTTAGTTTAGATTACTCTACAACTAGTAAGCAGCTCAAATCCCAGTCAGGTTGAACAGAATAGGTAAATGGGACCTGCTGCCTTATCACTATCAGTGGTTGCTTAGTAGAGGACATAACAATAAACGAGACATATTCAGATTCATGTTAGTTCCTGTCCATGCCTCTGGTTGTTTGGCATTGTCGATATTCCCTGCCTTTTCCTACAGGTTTTGAGAACACTGATAGGATTTTGATTTTAATGCGTGGGTGGCATAACAATTTCATTCCCTCTCAGAAAATAGGATGGTCTGGATAATTTAATGGTTCATTCCACACGGAATGAGGAACATTGTCCTTCCAAATGCCATGTACCTGTATACCATCGGGGAGAGAAATCTGCCAATGACAGAGGTTGTTTGTGGGGTAGTTGCCTGAGGGAGAGAAAATCATGCATCAATAAAATCGAATATTTCAATTCAAACAGTAAATTTCACCCAGGTATGCCCCTGCCTAATGTGCAATATGAATTCTCATGGGGAATAAAGGGCTTCGGGAAGCATCGAAATATATACATTACTACTATTTCATCCGAAATTCGCGAAAACACCCGTATGAAAAATGAGGCCGGCAAATGACACGATGAGTGTTTAATGGATCTGAGTTTGATTTGAGCCAATGTTCCTTGAATGTATTTTGAAAAGACGCTTTTAGTCTAGTCGGAAAAGAGGGTCATCATGCACCCCCCGGAAATCTACTCTTAATTGGCACTACTTAGTACTATAGGGGTAAAATGATGCGTAGAAACGACCAACTATGTTAACATCTTGTCAAAGTGTCCCACGTGACATTTATATGAGAATTCATGCCACCATTACCGAATTAGCTAAATGTCACTATCACTCGACCTGCACTGCCGATAACCCGACAAGAATAGTATTTTGACCCATGTCTGGAGCGTCGACGAATACAATGAAATCATTTCCCAAGTGATCACATGTGTAATGGTTCGTTCTTGGGCGTGCCCTATCACAATTGAGCACGCAGAGCGCTGATCGCTGAGAGCGATCCATCGTTAAACTAAAGTACCCATGCAAATACTTTGATGGCAATTGGGGCAACATACTATGGTTCCGTGGTTGCCAGTGGTTGCAAGTGTATTTATGCTCGTGGGCGTTCCCTATCACAACTGCACATGTGATCGCCGAGAGCGAATCATCGTTAAACTAAAGTACACATGCGAACAATTGATTGGAAATTTTGCCAACCTACTATGGTCCCGAGGTTGCCAGTGATCGCATGTGTATTCATGTTCGTGGGCGTGCCCTATCACAATTGTGGAGCCAGAGCGCTGGTGGATACGGAAGCGAATCATCGTTGCACCAGTAAACACGTAAACACGTAAACACCTACCACCGTACTGCAGTCGGTAGTTCGCCTTTAATGACGTGTGTAGTTTTCTTTGTGGGTGTCCCCTACCAAAGGTGCGCACTCGGAGGGCCGATTGCTCAGAGAGCGACACAGCATCATACCATATTGTAGACGCAAACAACTGATTGGTAATTTCGGGAACTTACAGCGGTTGTGATGTAGCCAGTGAGATTACAACAACCCCGAACCAAGGCTGCCATGGCTAGGGGTTCATTACTATTGTTAGAATCGCAACACAGGATCGAGTTCAGTGAAATTTGATTAATTTCGACTTACAGGTGAAGTTTGAGATCTTTGTTACAGGTTACAAAAAAGGAATGCTGACAAAATTACCAATGGTGGTTGGATAAGCATTGTGCATGCAAGAAAGGCCTATCAATTACTGATAACTGATAACTGGTGTTGTAGCCGCTGCCGTTACCGCCGCCGCCCGAAACTTCAGCCGTTAGCGCAATAACTCGCTATCGCCTCGTTGGTTTTATTTAAAACTTGCCCTAGTATCTTAGACTGGTTCGAAATGGGCGTTGCTACACGACTGCTACCGTCTATTTTGCAGGTTTCTTGCCAAAATATCTGAATGTCATCCGTTTTACACTAAACTTGGTGGATGTGGACTATAATTGGTCCCGAAAAACACCACGTCCATTCCATAGTCACCAAAAGTCGAATTTGCGGGTTTCCTAACTTTGACGCTTCCTCTCAATGTATCTGTTTCTTCATCCCTGTACAGCGCCACTCCAGATGTGTAAATCTGGCCTTTTCATTATTATTATTATTCGTCGAATTTGAATGGACCTTAGTGAGTATAAACTTCAGTCAATGCTGAACATGGGGGTATTTCAAAGACATCGGAGGTCAACCATAAATAATTTAGGCGATATTTCCAATAATCGAACGACAATATTCATAATTATTGCGGGGGTTTACACGTGAGCAGTTCACTGCCTCACATATTCAGTTTTATTTGACTTTGTTTGGTAACGAAAGTAGTCTACTTCCAAGTTGCGCAAAATTGCGTAAATCATATCCATTGTACATTCAAATCTGACAAAACGGCATACATTAGGCTATTTTACCTCCTTCGACCTTGACATTATCGTCATGTTTTTCCGAGATCATATGATAATAATTAAATAATCATAATAATAAAAATAACACTGATATTAATACTTATACAGATAATGATCATAATAATAATAATATTGATTATAATAATAATAATAATAATAGTACCCTGTGCATACATAGCGCATCACACTGCCTAGAATGGTTCCAAAATGTTTTACACCTGAAATAATACACATGTCCCATTAGGTATCTGTATTTGCCGAGACCTATTCATCATAGATATAATAGTAGAAAAGTTCCTGAATGCAGCAAGGGAGTGTTGAATTTTGAAATACGTTTTATCATAAGTATACCCCAACCCAATCCATACGGCCTGATAATGATAGATATTGCCCGATCTCATATCACAATCTGTAGGGCATGCACACGTCATACAGCAAACGAAATGCACAATAATTCGATAAACCTGGTTTATCAATCGATAAAGCTGGTTAATCGAAGCCAAATGCTCAATAGGGTCGAAATCCTAGGTTACTAGTCGATAAGCCATAACATTGGATAAACTGAGTTTATCAACTAATAAACAAATTCGACAGATATTTTTGCTGATAAACCAGAATTTCCAGAATTTCGCTTGGTAAACCTGGTTCATCAT
>JAUOBX010428210.1:0-10489 GCA_032360705.1 Eupentacta quinquesemita
TTTTCTACAAATTGTGTGAATTTTTCCCCATATCAGGTTCACATTTTTGAAAAAGTCAGCTTTGCATTGACTTTATACTGAGCATGCATTGCCCTTCCCCTTTGTGACATCGGAAAACATTGCGTAATAATGGATCTATCCTCATTTTACTGTCTTATGACCAAAATATATTTTGTGGGTTGAATTTCCTCAACGGACAGGCACATAGATATGTCCCATGTTAAGACCAATATCGATGACATGCCTACTTGTGTTACAGCAATGGCTTGCATACCACTACTCTTATGTGTCTCATCTCAACAAGAAAAATCTGGGCATCAACGAATTGTTGTCTCCGGCCAGGGTCACATATTTGAAATGGTAAATGAGATCGAATGAGGTCATCTGGAAAGGTTCACAAGACGAACACAACTCACGATTGACCTGAAATGCCTTGTTGACAAGATGTAAATGGTTATAATGATCTACTCTATATAATAACTCAGTGCTCGTGCTGCCTTCCTCTTTCACATGCAGATTGATAACTTGGGATTGGGATAACTTGTGACAGGAGCTTTTAAAAGGGTGGTGTGGTTGACAGGTCAACTGAGGTCAAAGTAGGTCACCAAATGCAGTGTACACAGACGAACAAACTTTTACATTGTGTCAACCCCATAAAATGTTCCGTTGTATATATAATGATAATCCTACTGACCTTGAACGATCTTGACCTGACACCAAAAACAATAGGGTCCGTCCTCTCCATATAGGTATCCTATGTACCTAATTTGAACTTGTTACAAGCTTGCATTCTACAGATATCGTGTACACAATCATTTTGAGTTTCGCCCCCTCCTGACCTTGATCGAAATTGACCTGGCACAAAAAACGATAGGGATCTTCCTCTCCATATATGTAACTTATGTACCGAATTATAACTTTATATATCGTGTAGACAAGAAGTGTCACATACACGCATATACACACACACACACACACGCACACACACGCACACACACGCACACACACATTTGCATGACTGCTTAGATTCCTTTCACCTTCGGCAAGGAATAAAAAATGAGATGAAATTCAATGAAGAAATGCTATAATCTTAGTTATAGCATACGTTGAATGTTGGTCTCCGTCACACACAGTGGGTAAAGTGGCAATATGGTGGTCCATGCAATGCATTCCAATGGTGTTCCCTTTTTGCACAATTCGTGCAATGTTAAATTGTTACACTACAATGTGTCATTATAAACAATCTTTGATTCCGTGCCGAAGGCGAACGGAATGTGATGGTGCTGGCGTGTGTATATGTATGTGTGTATGTATGTATGTGTGTGTGTGGTACGCCCCTTGTAAACAAGATAACTAGTGAACGAAAATGTGCAGAGCCTCACTACTTTGGTAGTATGTGGGTTAGCCCAATGATGTACATGATTCCTGTTGTTATTTGGTTCGGTCCAAGGTCATCTGGGGTCAACAGAGGTCAAAGTCTAAAAACCTTGTAGTGATGGTAACTGGTGAACGAAGAGGTGCAGAGACGTCATACTTGGTATGTAGGTTGGCCATATGGAGTCAATGATCTCTGCTGTTTTCTGGTTCGGTCTAAGATCATCTGAGGTCAGCAGAGGTCAAATTTTGAAAATCTTGTGAACACGATAACTAGTGAACGACAATGTGCAGAGACTTCATATATACTTGGTATGTAGGTTAGCTATATGGAGTACATTATCTCTGTTGTTATTTGGTTTAGTCCAAGGTTATCTGGGTGTCAACAGAGGTCAAAGTCTAAAAACAATGTAAACACGATGACTAGTGAACCGAGAAGTGCAGAGACGTCATACTTAGTATGTTGGTTGGCCATATGGAGTACATGATCCCTGTTGTTTTCCTGGTTTCGTACAAAGTCATCTAGGGTCAACAAAGGTCGAAGTCTAGAAACCTTGTAAACACGGTAACTAGTGAAAAAGAGGTACAGAGACTTCATACTTGGTATGAAGGTTGGCCATATGGAGTTCATGGTCTATATTGCTTTGGAGTTTGGTCGGTGGTCACCTGGGTTTAACAGAGGTCAAAGTCTGACAACCTTGTGAACACCTCATTTATTTTGATTGCTGTAGAACATGCATAGTGAAATAGTAGGTGAGCGATGAACACAGCTTGAATGAGCGTTGCAACGAGGCCAAATCACTATGCATGGACAGTTGCTATAATAGTCCCAGGAATTACTTAGTTGGCCTTTGGTGAATGAGTGTTGTCCCAGGGGATGGGAACTGTATCGAGATCGTGACACACCACGGCCAGCTGGAATTGAATGACGACTGATGTAACTACGCTGTAGTTATGCATGCCAGCGTACCCATTACTTTGACCATAGCCCGTGGACTATATATAGGCATGACGATTATCTAGCAGAGTTCGAGTCACCACGTGCACCACTAAGAGGTCAGTGTCAAAGGACTATTCAGCACATCTGGGGATGGCTGGGTAAACTTTGCGGAGTTGTCAAAGCTGACCTAGGTCTATCCTGGGTCTTTTCATACAAACGCTTATCATCAACAAAAGCCGTTGACGTGCCCGAAACTTGTTTTATAAATTTGATTTACCCGATGATCTCTAGTACAGCCATACAGGTTATGGAAACCCCCTGCAATAACTATTAATGTTCAAACTTGTGTCTTTACAATTGGTTACAGGTCCCACGGAAGACAGAGATCTACCAAGCAAGATGGCATCAGCAGTAGTAACCACAATTGCCAAAGGGCTCGGCAAGGGACTTGTATCTGGTGTGGGGAAGGCCATCGGTGCTGGAATCATTAGTAGCATCTTCGGTGATGGCAGTCCCCCAAGTTACTTCACAGAAGTCTACAAGGAAATCGAGAGGATTGTGCACCAGGAGGTGACCCAGAACACCATTGATGAAATCGATGGCCAGATCACTGCTTTGACAACTTGGATCATGAACGTTTACAACCCTCGGAAGGAATCGGGAGCAGAGAAAGCGGAGCTCTTTTCGATGATAAGAGACCAGGAAATTGACATCGCGATCCACATGATCGGAGTCCTGCAGCAGGAAAGTTACGCGGAGTCTGCTTTGAGCGTGTTTATGATCGGCGCAAGTCTGCACCTGGTCCTGCTCCAAGAGTGCGCTCTAGTCGATCCCAACAAAGAGGTACCGGTCGAGTCATCCTATGCATTCTCTGTGCAGAAATATGCTCGACAGTATGCCGAGTACGCCATGGCTAAGTATGATTCGATCTGTAGGAAACGAACCAATAACGACGTCATAGTGATTCTGGAGATTTGCCTTCCTCCCCTTTATCCCCCCTTCACAAACCAGTGTTATCCCACTGGATTTGAAGATAAGTTTACGGGTTACGTAGAATCAGCCGGTATTCTGGCCGAACCGGCACGCAAGAGATACGTGAAGAAAATTAAGAAGAAGCTGAACACGGATTTGAATGACCCGCTTGGTGTTAGTGATAACTGGGATGATTTGATCGACCAGCCTTTGCCTCAGCAGTAGGACGCGTAGACGGACAGATCTATAACAAGTTGGATGTGGCATTGGACATGGCATCGAACATGGCATTGGACATCCACATAATATGGCATTGCACAGAAGTTGGAAGAGAAGACAGTCTCTACATGTACGTAACTGTTCGGACATCATGAAATAACTTATTACATACTCAATCATTTGCAGACTACTAGTATAAAATGAATCACATAGTCAATGTCAACTATCGCAGTGTGAATGATCACGAGAACTTGTTGCATACACTGAGTCTGAAACGATGAAAGAACTCATACTAAGACTTAACACCAGAGATAATATCAAGAATCGGGACTGTCGAGCACTAACAAAACAACAAAATGAAGATTGGGTTGTTTACAACATGGCCTATGTCATTGATAAATATATAGAAGAATAAACGTCCGTATGAAGTGTCAAGAGTTTCAGAAGTTTCGCAACGTGTTCCCAATATAGTCAGGCGCCGCTCCAATATATTTGTATGGCGTCTGAATATTTCCCACGTCGCTACAATATATTCATACGGCGTTTGAATATTTCCCATGCCGCACCAATATATCCATACGGCGTTCGAATATTTCCCACGCCGCTCCAATATATTCATACGGCATTCGGATATTTCCCACGCCGCTCCAATGTAATTATACTGCGTCTGAATGTTTCCCACGCCTCACCAATATATTCATACGGCGTTTGAATATTTCCCACGCCGCACCAATATATCCATACGGCGTTTGAATATCTCCCACGCCGCACCAATATAATCATACGGCTGTCGTATATTTCCCGCGCCGTATCTAAAACATTCAAACTGTGTTTGAATGTTCCATGTTCCATCACGCGCCTAAATATTCATGCAGCTTCTCATCATCTGATCATACGCAATCAAGGAGACTGGTCAATCAATAAATTACACCAATTGTTTATAGCGCCCGACCAATTGAGGCAAAGTCTAAACCCCTAACAGGCATGATAGGCGCTTCACATGTACTGGACTAGACAAAAGTACTGATTTACGATATAAGATAACAAGAGCAGCAATGCCGCTGTCACGGTGTCTTCCCTAGGACATCTCCAAATAACCGGGTTATCTCATTACGTGTCATGTACGTGAGACACTGTCTATGTGTTTTGAAGATATGACTCAGATTGACATTCAAATATGTCACCAATTATAGCAGGGTCTGTTATGGATGAGTCCAACTGCTATCATGCAGATATATCATGCAGTCGAATGAATCAGGAGCTCCGCGCCAGTCTAGGGTATGTCCACTTAGAAAAATGATAGACCATGTTCTTGAGCTGAGATGCAAATTTAAGTTAGCTTTCCCATGTCACAAGGTGCTATGCTATCTATATTAAACTGATGAGATAAAACCCCGGATATTTCTTCCACGCTTCGCGCCAACCTGTGATGGCGTGACGCACCTCGCCTGCCTGTGGCAGTACGGTATGTATCACGGGTGCCACAACATGCCTTGGTCTTAACCCCCGATCAAGGGTGCGAATATAACATTAACCCACAATACATTGCACCTGTCCAATACATATAGCGTCTGATTCAAACTTTCAACTAAAAGAAAATCTCCTCAAATTCTGTCATTTTTCCGTTTGCTGTCAACAGTATTTATAAGAAAAGAATAAAACTAACAGATTGATCGAATCGCACTTTTCTTCCAATGCGGAAATTCTACATAAATGCAGTTAGGAGCGGTAATGTATTTCTATGTTGTTGTGAAGCGCATTGAACTCTGGATTCTGCGCTATATAAGTAATGGTGTAATAATAATAATAATAATAATAATAATGCGATATTGTGCGAGTTCCCGAACGGGGATTCATTGTATATATACTTACGATGCATACTATCGCCGGTGATATTCGTACAACAGTCGTTTCATTATATAAGATTGCACGACTGACACGCCAGTTCCGACGCATTCCCACGCGAGCGCACTCGCTCATAACTAAGTCGGTTCTGAAATACTTTTGGAACCCGTCGTTTGTGGATGGTAGATTATAGTCTTTAGAGTCCCTATGTGGCTGATATAGTCATGGACAGATCCAGTTATTAATGTTATTCCCTAATTCATAAGGAATCGTCATTACCACCAATGAGAATGTTATAATATGCTCAGTTTTCTCTCACGGTGCAGGACTAAATCTAACGAATCATTGTGAAGTTGACCGTTCCTAAAATTGAATATTCATTAAAAATCTTTCTGATTTGGTAATTTATGAACCACTGTATTGTTGTATAGAGTGCATCGCATATTTTTAAAGACAAAAAGAACATTTTAAGGCCTCAAACGTCGGGTCTGAACCCGCAGTCACTGGGCTGAGAGACCGACGCCCTAGCGATGTAGCCACGAGCGCGGTCACATATATATCATGAAAATTAACCGTTCTATAATCACTCCATCAATAACGACGCTCGCTCCTAATTCAGCATAGCGCCACTTTCGCTAGAAATCAGATACCGAAAGAGCGTTTTCCACGCAGTTTTTAGCACTGACAGAAAAATACACTTTTCTTTCGAGTCAGCCAGAAGATATATAGTAGAATGTCTGCGGAATGCCATTCCGGACAGGCTGCCGAACTTTTACGGTAGACGAACGAAAGAATGCTTCCACCTGGAGGTGAATCCTAGAGAAAGCCAAAGGTGTGGGTGATGACGATTCACAGACTTATCACGGAAGTTTGAAGCCAGTTGCCGACCATCATGGTTTAATTGCAATAGAGGCGTAGTAATGAAGAAAGACTTTTGGGGTCAGTTAGCGTTCAACCTCGCGCATCACTAGCAGTGGCAGACTGTCGTGCCTTTAGAAGGATGATCCTGCCCATAGTGTTGTGTGGGACCAGTTCGATTTGATTTCATTGCTACGGGTCCAGGAACTCTGCCACCTTAGGCTCATCAAGGAACCTATTGATCGTGGATGGGAACAGGTGATAACTCGCCGCCTCTCTTGCAGCCAATCTCAACCTGCTCCCAGACCGTCATTTGACGTGGAGTTGAGTCAGGACTAGGCCCAGTCCCCTGTCCAGAGACGGCCGGATGATTGGATTTAACGATCGCTTGGTAATGACACACCGATGTATACAATATTATTATAGTAATCACGCGAAAGCAAAATTCGGCATTGTAATCTCATGATTCTGCGAGATTCCTGCCATGCACTTGCCAAATGGCTCGGGGTTGACGGAAATGCTGAGGACAGTCAAGATTAGTTGCTGGTCCATTACGTGACTGGTTTGCGAGCGTGTATCACGTGTAGGCATACAGACGCTCTGGTCGAACTAAACGGACGATAGGCCTAAATCGGAAAACTCATAATTTTTAAAACTAGACATGTGCAGGCGGGTGGACCGTCCTCGTGCATCAATTATGAATATTGACCTTTGATGATTAGAAAAATTGCATATTCCATGTCGATGTGACATCAGATGACCGTTACATGACCTAAATGTTGTCTGGGACCAACTATAATCCATATCCACTAAGTTTCGTTCAAATCTGAAAAAGTTTAGAAAATCAGATATTACGCACAGTTGACCTCCAGCGACCTTGAAGTGACTGTCATATTTTTCAGGACCAACTATAGTTCACATATACCAAGTTTCGTTCAAATCCGACAATATTCGGAAAATCGCATGAATCCCGCTCATCTGACCTCCGGTGACCTAAAAATGACTGTCATGTTTTTCGAGACCAACTGTAGTCCACACCCACCAATTTTTTTGTTAATTAGACAAACTCGATATTTCGCAAAAACGGGAAATGGAAAGCAACAGACATGCAGGAACGCCCACTTTCGAACCCATCCGAAATTTTACAGGGGCAGACATATATGCGTTCCATTTTTCAAATCAATAGAACAAAGCGTTAGATAGTTATTGCACTAACGACTGAAGTTTCCAAGGGAAACCATAATATTCCCAGACGCTTACCGCGTCGCGGGGATATAATGACCAATTTCGGCGCAAAACTTATTCTCTCAATTTTCGTTCCAAACCCAGGTTCAAATATTTGACTGGATTTGGGTAATTTTGAACCGAAAATTATTATTTTTGTGTCATAAGTATCTATTAGGTTCAAAATATGTTTGTGGGTTGCAATTATGTTGAGGATGAACCCTGTTTTTTCCGGTGTCAGGTCAAAGTCATTTCAAGGTCACCAGAGGACAATCGTTATATAACTTGGCAACGAAACATTTTAGAAGAGTTCAGTCAGTAATTGAAATATGTTGACGTCTGTGTGAACGATATTTGGTGACCTACTTCGCCGGCATTTCACTATCTGACCTCATTTACCTATTGACGTCGAGGATAGATTTTTTGTGCCAACCGGATTCGTCTTGTTGAGACAAACTACGAAGTCAATTACACCGACTTAGTGTGACACTCCGATCACAAGCTATAGCAAGCAATCGCAAGCTATGAACCATTGTGGAAGGTCAGGAAACACTCTAAAAAATAGCATGTGGATAAATTGAACGTTTGACATTAACCAGTCCAAGAACCAGTGGTGGCGCCAGGATTTTCCTGACGGAGGGGCCAGATTCCCCGCGCTGAATTTACGATTTCGCGGAGTACTTTTTTGTCAAGGTCATATTTTCTGTGTGTAGTTTGCCAAGTTTTTCTTTAAAAAACATATATTGTGGGCCTACCAGGCAGGCTCATCCCCCTTGACTACGTAACTGGTCATGTTGCATGCAATTGTGGTTGGGACCAGTACTCCCACATAGGATTAAGGTAGCCGAGAAGACACAACGGTGTTAATTCACAATCGGATATAAATATACTGACGCAGAGCGCCTAGACGGAATTCACAAGATTTACATTTGGACCCTGTTTAGGGAACTGGAAAAATCGTTCGTGAACTCCTCGACTGGATTGGCAAAATTCCCCGACGGGGGAGGGGAGGCTTCTTCGAAGGGGGCATGGCACCCTCCCCCGGCTGGCGACACCCTTGCCAAGAACCCATTCGAACGCCCGGACACATTGTATATCCGATTGTGTATCTTGAGTCCATCTCGGGGTATAATAGCCAAGGTTTTATATTGCGAATGATGTATGCACTGATAACAGTTCAATATTTCAGTTCCGTAAAAGCCCACACAATTATGTTTCTTTATCAGGTTAATGATGCTTGTAGATGGAAATGAATGACACCGCTGAACAAACAATAATGTCTGACTCGTAACTTATTTTCACAGCATTCCCCTATAATATATTTGTTATGATATAACATCCGATACATGCGACATAGGCTATGTCTCACCTGCTGATATAACATGGATACCAATATGGGCATGTGAGTCTGCTCAAAGTTCAGTCACGTTCACGCAATCAGATTTTTTTTCTTCGAACACTGTAGTAACGCATCATATTATATGGATGAGATTTCGTAGTCAGTTTGCTATTTCACCCATATTCATTGCTGCTGGTCGCCATAGAAACGATTGCTTAGGTAACACCTCCATTGGCGGGTACCATATGGTGGGATACCCATGGGTGTCAAGTGGCCAAGTAACGAGGAACGAGCAAAAAGGTTTCTGTTTGTGTGTGTGCGTGTGTGTCTGTTTTTTAGTCGGATTTTTAGTTGTCGCTGATTTTTTACAATTTTTTCATTATATTCAAGAGTTGCGAGGCTCGAACGACTTTGCGACAAGGTGGGAAGACACACACTACAGAACTTCCCTCGATCTGGGCCGAAAATTTCGAAAATGCACAATTTGGAAGGAAATTCCCTGATTGTGGGGGAGATTGTGAATTTGGCTAATTTCCCGATATTTTTCATGATATAGAAAACTTGCAAGGCTCGACCGACTCTAAACTTAGCAACAAGGTGAGAAGACACAAAACACAGATTTTCTCTCCATCTGGGGCAGATAAATTGACAAATGCCGAATTTGGAGGGGAATTCCTTGATTTGTGAGGAATTAATGAATTTGGCTAATTTCCGGACATTTTTCATTTTATTGAAGACTTGTGTGGCTCGAATGAATGAACAAGGCGAGAAGACCCCGATTTGGGGCCAACATTTCGAATAATTGAGAATTCCTTGATTTGAGGGAATTTGTGAATTTGGTTCATTTCCCGCCATGTTCACGATATTGAAGAATTGCGAAAAGGTGAAAAGATACGAAATACGGGTTTTTACCTCAATTTTGGGTCGGCCTACACGAAAGGAAACTTCCTGTTTTGGGGCAGATTGTGATTTTTTTTCCATGAAATTCAGAATTGCGAAGCTCAAACGATTCTAAACTTTGCACCTAGCGGAATATTAACAAATTTCATTTTCCTAAAATTTAGGCAACATGTATTGGTCCACAATTGCAATGTATACAGTTGTCACTATGGGAGTGTATAGCATATTGTTCACAGTGAATCAGTTTGAGAAGCAGACTGTGTTAGCCGGATATCCCAGCAATAGCAGCCGATGAGATATGCAACTCTGTGGATTGTCCTCTTGTTGACTGACTATTATTGTTATTATCATTATTATTATCATTATTGTTGATTTTTATAATATATAAATATTTGATGTATGGATGTATGTTGGTATTGGTATATATACTGGCCCTTGTAAATTGTGGTGGACAATATTTATACGTTTACTGTCAGCTCTAACGACAGCTCTGTCTTTGCTTTCGTTATTCATGGGACGGTATATTTAGCCTTCAAACTCGCGATAGATGTCTATGCCAGATCCTAATCGAATCGATGTGGGCGGTTGCTTGGATGAATGCCAAATGGCATGGGTATCTCTCATCGACATTCAACGCTTAGAGCTGGATCGCGCCAATGTTATCACTCAATGACACTGATAAACTAACACATAGCTATATTCGACTCCCTGCGCTTGACTGACCAAGCGCCTTAGTTAAGTTCAGTATTGGAGGGTCAGGAAGGACGAAAGTCCTCATAAACGACCCGAAGCCACAACAACCCTGCCGCTGCCATTTC
>JAUOBX010428321.1:0-10489 GCA_032360705.1 Eupentacta quinquesemita
CGAGTAAGAATCCTCTCGAAAGTGAGAAAATACGGAAGGATCATGTTTAACAAAGTCCAGGAATCCTGCACGAATGCATGCAAAATCCGATGCGACACAAACAGAGAGCTTCAGCGGCGATTTTGCCGATGTAATTAAAAGAATAATTTTCAGAGCCAAAAGTAACGTCAAGACAAAAGTCCGGCAAAAATTAGAAGGGCGTTATAGGGTTGCCATATCGGGGTGAAATTTGCCAGAAGTAGCTATGGCATGGAGGGGCAGGTGCAAGGATATACTATATAGGGTGAGAGAGTAGCGATATAGATTCAGACAAACCTGACAATTTCGCATAAAACCTACAAAATGAGACATGTGGCCCAAATTTTGGATCAATCGAACAATGTGGTGATGAGTCATTGCCCTAACACCTTAAGTGACCAGCGACTGCTCACTCAAACCTCTATATTTCAGAAGCCCCATGGGGTGCAGATATATAATGATACATAAGATATTGACCAAGAAGATTTGGAGACCAACGTATCTAGTGAACAGGTAAAAATTAGGCACGAGATTTCAATAGGGAGGTTTTGACCAGGGACCTCAGTCCAGGCACTCTACAGTTCAGCTACATGTACCTCAACACTCGGCCAATCTGCAGGAAATTGATATTGATCAAGTTAAAAAATTCTCACCATGGCATTCACATTGGCCCCATTCTCCAGTAGCATACGCACCAGACCCCGGTCATATTTCTCCACTGCAACATGAAGAGGTGTGTGTCCTGCAGATGATATAGAAAATAATGTTAAAGATTTGAATATTCATAACAGTGATGGAGTCGAGTCCAGCCAATCCGAGTCCGAGACCGAGTCCGAGTCCGAGTCTTCAGCTCAGAGTCCGAGTCAAGACCGAGTCCTGAGTCGAGTCCCTATTAAAACTCGGCATTTTTTTGCACCATCAGGATTCATTGACGTGTATGTATGTTCCTACATGGCCTAATCAACTAAATGGCCTAATCAACTAAAAACCACTAATAGGCACTAATCAACTACATGGCCTAATCAACTAAAAACCACTAATAAGCACTCTCAAGGTGTTAGAGGCATCATTGCTGTTATCTTAGTGGTGTCAGCATGTTCAGTAGAATGTTTTTTATTGTTATGGGTGAAATGACCGAGACATTTGCACACAAAATGTCAGTGAAGGACTCGGACAAGGACTCGGACCGAGTCCCCGAGTCCTTTGGGCCGAGACCGAGTCCGAGTCCCTAGCATCCGAGACCGAGTCCGAGACCGAGTCCTCAGCTCCGAGTCCGAGTCAAGACCGAGTCCCTGAGTCCGAGTCCCGAGTCCACGAGTCCTTATACAAACTCGGCATTCCAGCCAAAATGTACATTATCCGGTTTTGCTGACGTGTGTGTATGGCCCAAGCTAGTCGAGAACACGAATATGCTCTGTCAAGAATTTGGATGCATCATTGCTGTCATCTTAGTACTTTCAGCATGTTCGATACAATGATTTGTCATGGTTATGGGTGGAATAACCGAGAAATTTGCTTGCAAGAAATCAGTGGAGGACTCGGACAAGGACTCGGACCGAGTCCCCGAGTCCTTTGGGCCGAGACCGAGTCCGAGACTGAGTCCCTGACATCCGAGTCCGAGACCGAGTCCTCTAAAATCGGTCTCGAGACCGGGACCGGTCTCGAGTCCTCCATCACTGCTTTGACCTGGCTGCTCATCACACCTAACACCCATGTGGGACAATACAGTGAAATGGTCGCCAGCTGCTTCCCTGTTCCCATTACTTCCCACCATCACGAGTCTGAGTCATTCCCCTTCGAGTCCAACCAGGAGTCCTTGAAATAGGGACTCGAGACCCGTCTCGAGTCTCAGTCCCGTCTCCAGTCCCCCCATAAACTACTGGCTTACCCCTCTGTGAGCCAATATAGTAAAATGGTCGCCAGCAGCCTTCCTGTGTTTCCACCCGTGGGAGGCAAGCTTCACCGCGGGCCCATCCTGTTGTGTCTGATTCTGGTAGTAGTTGAACTCCTTCCTCTTGGCCGAGATTATCTCCCTCCCTGGACGGCTGTTGAGGACTCGCCCCTGCCAGCGGAAGCTCCCGCCCTTGTCTTTCGCCCTCAGTCGGCGAATGGCGTCGACCTTCGTCGCGAGCCTCTTCGGGACCTTGATGACAGGAATATCGGCGACTGGTGGGGAGCTCTGCAATGATATGTGAAATCGCCAAGATGAGAATATTGCTCATTGTCGCATATACAACCAGTCCCAAGATCCAGGCCATCTTTGAGGAAAACTTCCCAAATTATTGTAATTACTTTCCAACTTATCATTCTGAATCCACCCGATTGTTGGAACACGAGAACCATTGACAACCCTGAATGGATGATGTTAGTCTGTGTTACCACAAACTTCATCTGCTGATCTACATACCGTATAATCTCTAATAGACGCCCAGGGGGGCGTTACATTTTGACAAAAGCGGGATTCTATTGAAGGTAAATTTTTAGGCTAATTTTGACCTATTTTTGACTGATTTAGGAGAATTTCAGGCTAAATTTGCTGGATTCAACTAATTTTTCTGGACATTTTTGGTCAAAAAAAGGGGGGGGGGATTATTACAGGAGTGGCTTCTTTTACAGATTATAGAGTATATACTTGATGCATTTTTTTAGAGCTTCAAACTTATGGGTAATGTCGAGGTTTGTACGGAAAGTTAGGGGGAAAACCCTGTGCACAACCTATCCTTTCGATACCCCTGACCAGAGCCGAAACAATTCAAACGGGGCTATGTCGATGTTCCCAGAATTCGTTGTTCTCAGGGGTACGATGTTCCTGGAGTTCAATGTTCTCAGGGTACAATGTTCCCATAGTTCGATGACATGAATACTGGGGAGATCAAACCTCAGAAACATTGAACCCCGAGAACTTAACAGTTTCATTGAATAACACAAAAACAAGAAACCTGATTGGACCCTAGAAATGTCAAACATTGCTCAATGAAATTTATACAGAAACAAGATAGTTGAAGATACATTGAAGCCTGGGAACATTGGGTAGACCTCTTTAAAACTTACCAGTCCTCTGTAAGGTGGTGACAACCATTTCTGTAGGGAAAGCTGACAGGATTTGCAGAATCTCGTGTTTGCATCACACAAAGCTGTCAATCTCCTGAAGGATTGGGTGTGCATGTTCTCAAATTACTGCAGGCGACCTGCAAAGCAAAAATTTGAATTTACCGAATTATGCATACTAACTCACTCAAGGGCTGTATTCAACTCCCTAAACCCACTGTTCGCGAACACCGGGAACAGTGGGAACATACATCTTGAGCAAGCGGGAGTACGTTCGTGAACTACTTCCGAACACAAATCTCACACCACCTCGGCAGGAGGAACAGTGGGAACAACAGCGCAACATCGAGTGGAACAAATTATTGACAACGTATTCGGAAGATAAACAACCGCTTCGTGAATGCCAAGTTATGTTAAATTATTGAAGTAAACTAACGGAATGATTCGAGAAAAACATGTAGGACCAGTAAATAATACTGACTGGAGTGAATGACCTAACAACTAGATTTTTGGAATGAACCTCGTGGGAATAAACATAATTATTGCGTGATACGGTGCGTAGTTTTAACTTTATCCGGGGCATGTTAATGCACGTGCACTGTTGATTTGTGTTCGAAACTGATTCGCACTGTTCCCAGTGTTCGCGAACAGTGGGTGTAGGGTGTCGAATGCAGCCGTACTGTCCGGCTGAATGACGAGGTTCTGCTCCTTGCTGCTTATTCTGATATGACCCTCTTGTTTTCAATTTAGAAATATTTGTTCCACTATGCATTGTCAGCTGATATCATTATAAGAACGAAGCCACATGCATTAATATGTACTTAACAAATATAATCTTAATTTTGATAAAGTTGGGCTTGGTTTGGGGCTCAGTGTATACACATAATAGTTTGTTGTTTGTTTGTTTCCATGTCTCATCGTCTGTTCATTACTTGTGATGTTGTAGTATCGAATTCTAGGGGCATGAGTAGGGTGAACCGGCTCCAATCTTGATGTTTTTCGTTGGCAATGCTTCCTTTCAGTAACCTAGGGGCATGAGTAGGGTCGATCGGCTCTATTCTTGAGGTTCTTCTTCAGCAATACTACATCTCGGTAACCTTGGAGCCAGTGGCTTCCACTTACTTGAAGAAACCATCGATACCGAAAACAGAAATAATGAAATTCGCTTCCAGCTGATTTACAATCTTCATACAAATGAATACCAACATTATTCATTTCGGTTTCGTACATCACTACATTGAATATATTCCGGATTTGAATTTGACATGTTTTCAGTCCAAAAAAATCATGGTCAACAAATTTCGTTCGTCCACTGACTCTTTGGGCACAAGCATTGCTATTAATATCTGGCAATACGTCATATCTCACGATGTTTCCGACACAGCTTGTTGTGACTGTTGTCTTGGTTCTTTGTCATGTTTGACGACTTAATCATCAATTCTAAACTTGGTTCATATCAACAAATACATATATCATATTCACTTCAAACTGAATAGAAAAGCAAATGATATTGTAAACAGTAATAACGTAGATTTATATTCAGATATGTCTTCCACACGTGGGAGATATTAAAACACCAGTACTGAAATCCTGTACTCCACTTGAAGTCTGTCCAAAGTAATAAGGACATGATAAATTCCTCCCCTCGCGAGACCGCAATTTAATGTCTCTATAAATATGATGAACACGAGTGCGTTACTTCCATTATCAATATTACTAAACTCTTCTATATCCACTTATTATCACTACTATTCGTACGACGGACTTGGTCCTGGATACTGTGTTTCAGTACTTAGACGTTTGAAATGTATGGTGAATCTACTGGCATGTTTACTATAATCCTTTGCACATTGACTATTTTGACCTGCCGTGTTCTTATTCTAGTCGCACTGTACTGTTTGCCATTTGGGATAACCTCCCTCACCCCCACCCCCCCCCCCAACCCCCCGCCCACCTCCAAGAACCATTGTGTGGAATTTCATAAAATGAGCTTTCGGGCCCAAGTGGGACCTCGAGTAACAAAATCCTGAACATCCCAAAGGTATGGCTGTCAGACCACCCTTATGACCAAACATCAGCACTGTGCAACAAAATTCGTAGGCGATACAAGATTTTGCAGTATTTCATATAATGGGCCCTAGGGCCCGGCTAGAGCCCAACCCGGGCCCTAAGCCTGAAATTCCTGAACATCCTCAATGGCCCACTACCTAAGGATCATTACATGTCACTTCGAAGAAAATCAATTGAAGCTTGTCGGAGTAGGTGCATTTCGAGTACCATTGTGTGAAATTTCAAAAAATGGGCCCTTGAGCCCAAGTGGGACCTTGGTCCAAAATTCCTGAACACCCAAAAGGTACGGCTGTTAGACCATATTATGACCGAATATCAGCACTGTGCACCAACATTTGTAAGAGGAGAAGCATTTTAAGTACCATTGTGTGAACTTTCCTAATGACCCCTCGGGCCCAAGTGGAAGCTTGGGGCAAAAATTCCTGAACATCCCGAAGGTACGGCTGTTAGATCATCATTATGACCGAACAATGTTCAGCACTGTGCAACAAAACTTGTAGGAGATACTAGATTCTGTGGTATTTCATATAATCTAGGGCCCAAACCGGGCTTCCAGCCCAAAATTCCTGAACACTCTCAATTAATTTAACTTTGAAGGGAATCAATTAAAACTTGTGGGAGGAGATGCATTTCAAGTACCATTGTGTGAGTTTTCATAAAACGGGCCCTTGGACCCAATCGGGACCTTGGAACAACAATTCCTGAACACCCCAAAGGTACGGCTGTTAGACCATTATAGTGACTGAACATCAGCACTGTCCATCCAAATTTGTAGAAGAAGAAGTATTCGGCGTGATTTCACATTATGGGCGAAATTTATGAATGCCCATGACTTGCTCATCATTGTCACCAACTTTCATAGTTATCCATCGAAGGTTGTGGGAGGAGAAGTAATTTGAATCAATTTTGGACAGATAAATACATAGATAGATAGATAGACATGCATGATCACAATAGCTGACCTAGCCATATGGCTATGGTGAGCTAAAAATTGGAGAGGGATAGAGCAAGAGCTCTTAAGTTGAAGCTAGGGATTTTCCATCAACATGAAGCAAATTTAGGCTTCGGTATGGGCTGCTATTTAATCAAATCCCTCCCACCAATTCTCTCAGAGGGATTTCGAAGAGAATAGTCAGTATCCCTCTTTCCCACACATCAGCGCAAACACTGTCTTGAAGATTGATTTGGTTACAGCTGGTCAGATGCCATTGCACAATCATTTCAACAGTTATTGTGTTTACAAAGTATTTAGACTCCAGCCTCTGTTGACCTTTGACCTGATCAAATAACAATACCAATCATGTTAGTTTGTCCATATTGGTTTTAAAACCTACACACCAGTACGAACTCTAGGCACAATAGCAATCAACAATTATTGTGTTGATAAATGTATCTAGACTGTGACCTCTGTTGACCTCAGACAACCTTTGACTTGATCCAAACTCAATAGGGATCCTTTTGGTAAAATGACATATTGAGTATGATTACTCTGCAGCTTAACATTCTGTAGTTATTGTGTTTGAGAGATTTTCAGATTTCGATCTCAGATGACCTTTCACCTGCCCCAATTAGTCATTGAATATGGGGTAAGTAGATTTGAGTACCTCGGATGGATACCACCGACCAGCGGTTGATTCGGTTCAGTGAGTGGCTGACCCATCGTCTCTGCTGGCGACAGATTAGATTTGGCCATAGCAGTGGAGGGGCCGGCGGCTTTGGCCACCAGGAGGACTACCAAGCCTCTAGTCTGCAGAGAATGACTGCCATCATACAAGAAGCTCCTGTTTGCAAAAGAAAACAAAAGGTGAAAACATTATTATGGAATATGGCCCTTATCATAAACTAGTGCCACAGATGTTCGTCTTGGAATGTGCACCTGGGATATACTCTCAATTGGTATGTGAGGATTTGAGGCTTGAACAAAATTACTGCCAGGGTAGCGAATCGATGTAATGATTCGAGACTTCATGACAGTTAGAGGTTTGAGAAAAAAAAGATAGGCCAATACTTCATGTTCCCCCTCAATCTGATTCTAGAACCTAGCTATACTTTTCAGTGTTGGAAAACAAGGGAAAAGAATGAGAAAGAAGACACTGTTAGGACCATCAACATCCCACACAGGTGTATGTATGATTGTAATCCTTAGCAGTGATGGAGTCGAGTCCCGCCAATCTGAGTCCGAGTCCGAGACCCAAGCATCCGAGTCCGAGTCCTCAGCTCAAAGTCTGAGTCAAGACCGAGTCCTTGGGTCCGAGTCCCGAGTCGAGTCCCCGAATCCCTATACAAAATCGCTATTTCAACCAAAATGTACATTATTAGGTTTTGCTGACGTGTGTGTATGGTCCTACATGGCTCAGACTTCTCAAAAACTTGAATGGGCTCTGTCAAGAAGTTGAATGCATCCTCAGTGTTATGTTGGTACTGTTAGCATGTTCGATACAATGCTTTTTCATTGTTATGGGTGAAATACCCAACAAATTTGCTTGCAAAAAATCAGTGAGGGACTCGGACAAGGACTCGGACCGAGTCCCTGAGTCCTTCGGGCCGAGTCCAAGACCGAGTCCTCTAAAATCGGTCTCGAGACCGGTCTCGAGGCCTCCATCACTGGTTATTTTCTCCAATGGCAATAGTCAACAGGGAGGATTGCACACAGTAAAATCATCAATTATAATAGTAATAATGCAGCATTTGTATAGTGCTCAACGCAAAGCTGCTGAGAGTGAGAGAGGAAACATTCCGAAATATGGATTTAACATGTGATTTGAAGAAATCAACACTGGGTCACATACAAATGTGGATGGGTAGAGAGTTCCACAGAGAGTCAGAAACAGTCTGACTCAAGAGATCTGGCTACTGTAGGTGTAGAGATCGTGTGGAGATGACCGTGATGTGCGGGAAGGTTGTTAGGGGTTGGGATCGAAATGTCAATAAGATAACTGGGAGCAGTGTCAGTGAATATCTCGAACATTTTGCAATTTTGAAAGAGATACAAGCCTAGATTGGAAGGCAGTATGAATTATTCCATTGCTGATATGGAGCAGCAATGGCTAGTCAGATATGACAAGTCTACAATTCCCGCCAAAACTGTTGGAACAGTACAGGCAGGTAGCAGCCATTAGCTTTGCTTTCCCTTCAGCTAGGCTAAGCCTAGGGAATCATGTGGACTCAACTGACAACCACCTGATTGACACTTGATTGATGCTCTGTGCCATGATAATTTATGAATATGAATTATTGAAAACACTTTTAAGGCTCATTTACACGATACAACTTTTCGCCCGACTTCTTGTGCCACACATACGCGATCGTTTTTGATTGACTATATCGTAGCGTGCGCAGACATTTTCTCTGTGGTGCCGAATAAAACAAAGAGCGAGTACGAGCGGCACGCAGAGTCGGGTGAAAAAATTGCATCATGTAAATGAGTCATAACTCATAAGATAGCAGAGGAGTAGACTCAAGAAAAGCTTACAGTTGTGAGAACACTTTGGCAGGATCATGGCTATGTTAAGAAACTCGCAGCATATCCCACATCGAAGGAGATTGTCTATCGTCTACAGAAACAAACAAGAACACAACAATGCAGTGATTCTTCACCTCCTAGTAGCACTTCCACAACACTTACAATTTTACGATGGCCTTGGACCCGACTCCAAAACATTATGTATCATGCATGTATCCTACCTATATGGCTATTAAACCCACAAGCCAAGTGAAGTATATATTTGTTATCACATTTAATAACTAGACATGTGCAGGCGATGAACCGCACACGTGTATATCCCAGCATCGATTATGGATAGTGACCTTTGATGATCAGAACAAGAATGCGAGGTGATTTCTAGCCTTTTTTTGCCTCAAACCAGTCTAAGAAATGTCTGTAACAATTTGAGACCTCAGCTCAGTTGTGGGTCTTGAATTTTTCATAATGATCAGCTAACTGCCCTTGAAACTGATTCCAAGAACTGGCTGTACTTTGCAGCTCCAGAGAACGAGGAGGAAGGTACCGAATTAGTGAGAAGTTTATAGGACATCTAGGCCTAGGCGTATAGGCCGCATGCGAAATTCATTTCATAGGGGCAGATCCAGCCATTGCTAACACTAACTCCATGTTAGACTATATATGTAGCAGGTCACCAAATCTGTCAAACTTGTGAGTAAATCCTCCTCGAATCCCCACTGTTTGTTTCTGAACACTTACTTCTCATGAAAATTACAGCGAATCGAATTCAATTCCGTTTTTTTCTAACTAAAATGAGGCTCTTTTTTCAACCTCTGAAACTAACATTATCCTAAAAACAGCTTAGACTAGCGGATTATGGATGGCCATTTCAACCAAAACATTACTTCGAAACACTTTTCAATCATATTTTCTTGAATGATTTGGTGGCGATCCATCCAAAAATTAGTAACATACAGTATGGTGAATTTCCTGGCTTGCTACATTGACTGCTAACACAAAGTGCCCCCATGAAATGAATTTTGCATGCACCCTATAGGTGTAGGATCAGAAGAATCCTTAGCAGGTTTCAAACAACCAAGCCATACTGTATGACTCAATAAACTTGAATACCAACAATGCAGCCAACAACAGAATGGCTAGAGGTTTCTGATACCCAACAACCATGTACAGATACATAGTCTAGTCAGGATTCAAAATAAGCAGAATTTGCCCCCGATATAACTTTGACTGTGCCCGCGGAGACTCGAAGTCGCTGGGTACAGGCACACTTTTTTTTTTAAACTAGCGTCCGTCAGAAGTTGACCGAACCTGCCTGCTAGCCTATGGCAATCAAAATATTGGATAGACACATTGCTAGAAATATTGCCAATATTTTCATCAGCTCAGAGACAGACATGCCCAAAGATCATTCTTCCATTGCTAAAATTCACGATAATTCTAGCATTCATTCAGCGAGATAAATTCTGTAGCGAGACCCAGAGATTACTATCACAGTTCAGTAACAGCGTAGAACAGTTACGTATTTAAGGCACTGTTCAACTGATATTCAATTCCAACAGCCCATTGAGCTCTCAAAATTTACAATGATTCATAGTCAGTGATATAATCGCCCCAGGAACCACACTGCCCAAATTGTTAACAGTTTTTAAGAGAGAACATTCTTAGCTTCATGTCCGTATATATCATGGTGGAGAGAGGGGATGGTGAAGAGGGGGATAGTGAAGAGAAGTGGAGAGGCTGGGGAAAGCTAGTAGTAGTAGATGAAGGTGCAAGATGAGGGGGGAGAGGAGGAACAAGGGAGTGCAAGGTGTTTCAATAGTCCTATATCATCATATCAATGCATGACAGTCATGATAAGTGATGAATTGTAGATTACATTAATTTTTTTAA
>JAUOBX010428654.1:0-16714 GCA_032360705.1 Eupentacta quinquesemita
GTTGGGCTACTTTCAGCCTAGCAACTTCGGCCTGGAGGTCTCTTACTGCCTTCTCCATGCTGTCTTGCCAAGATGACAATTTACTCTCCAACGATGAGAGTGTACTCTCTTTCTCTCGAACCTGCTGCATCGCTGCCACCATAGGTTCAACACTGCCCTCAGACTCTAATTGCACGGCTTCATCTCGTATGGTTTCGAAGGTGATGTCTTGTTTCTTCCTAACCTCTCTACGAAGCTCCATTTGCATGGTAGAGCTTCGGAGTCCTGCTATAAAGCGGTCACGAAGGGACTGATCAACCTTTGCTACTGGTACTGCGTTGGGGAATCTGTTCAAGATGTGTTTGATTGACTCCTGGAGGCTGAGCCCATACTGCCTTGCGGATTCGGCATTCCCTTGGCCTTGTGAGTAAAATGAAGCCATGAGTGTCGTCTCGGGTGTCTTGTCTCCATAGACCTCTCTCAATAATGTGAACACCTTGGCGGCTGTGTTTCTCTTGCCCTCCTCTATGACGCTCACTTCGCGTTTCGCCTCTCCCCCGAGGTACCTGATAGCTAGGTTGGCCTGCTGGTCATCAGGTGTGTTCCAGGCATGGCAGGCAGCTTTGACAGCGCTAATCCAGTCTGCCAGTTTAGGGTCATTGACGCTCTTTGGAGGGCCAATGAAAGTTGGGACCTGTAAATTCATGGGCATATACATGTAGGTCATTGCAGGTTCCCCCCCATTATTCACACTACTGGATGCTACACCATCTAAAGGCATCGTGAAATATGAATGATACGGTACAGTGATAATACAAACAGGTAATATATATATTCCAATGCGGCCGATGACTTGCGTCTCTGGTCAGACACGTCACCCCACTCGTACTACCAATTGTGTAAGCGTGTGGGCCTTGGGGCACAATGACCAGGTACCATGTGTAATGGTATGAGGACCAAAACAGCTGGTTGACGCTAACACTAAAGAAGAAGCCGACACAGGCAGTATTGGAATATATAGCAAATAGCAATAGACTAGATGTAATGCGTGAAAACCAGATTCATATGCAAATGATACAATTAATGGCAATGGCATGCTATGAGCTCAAAATAATATTGATATAAGAATATGCAACTCACAGACTGGTGGCCACCATACTTCTTAACAACAATGCAGTGTACCGGTAATAAATATTCGCGGCGCGACGCGGGTCGACCATGTTTATGACTTCTAATATAGCGCGATGCTGGCTTCCTGGGGGCTGGGAGTACCCTGGTGCTTCCTCAATGATGTAGGGTGACGTCAGGCGAGGCGCGGGACGTCAGTAGTACAGTACATTATCAGACACGGTGTCATGTCACAGAGCAGCGATGATAGCGATCGGATAGTTCAACAGGCCGGTGAAACTAATGTGATAATGGTATGAATATGGACTTGCAGTGTTCCTCTTGATTATTTAATGGGGTGAAGGTTGACTAGGCGCCAGTGAACATCTCGCCTCGGATGACGAACCAGTAGTTAGCAATTGACGGTTCACAGGTAATTAATGGTCCATGGTTCAATAATGATGAAAGTTCAGGGTAAAGTAGCAGTTCATGGTAATAATGGCAATCCTTGTTCCTCCAGTAATGATAATTGGGTACGTATCAATATGAATGTCCTTGCCAAATAACAAATAATTCTAGTTGCAGACACAGCGTAATCAATATAATTGTAGGTGTCCAATCCCTTCAGATTCGGTCTTATAGAGACTCCTGGTATACTCAAACTATATGCAATCAAACTATTTACAATCTGCCCACTCTGCTACTTCCACACACCTGTTCCCTCTTGCTCCCTGTATTCACTCTGTGGCCAACCAATGCTAAATCCTATCCCCTATACCCTCTGCACAACCACTACACAGCTTTCCCTTGGATGCTTCTAACAAAACACCCATTAACATTCCAGAGCCCCCTATGCCTCTGCTAGAGGTCAGAGGTCTGGAAGTGGCCAGAGATGTCTCCTAGCAACCCGGGCAGGAGAAACTGGCACTGCCACTACCAATGAGGAATGACTAATATGTAAAACAAATAAGAATGAGTGAAACTATACATGTGAGAGTAGGGCACTAGCTTACACAATGGATAAATCATGGAATCAATAACATGAACCCTACCCAATAATGACAGATTCCTACTTTTCCAAAAACCCAAAGATGAACGAATTTTCTGTAACTTGGTTTACCAATCACTGTGAATAGAAATACTGGATCCAAACACTTCCCCGCTGACACAAATCGTTGTAGTACTCCAATCAATGTTACCAGGGAGTGACCTCCCGATAAATCCACCAACCTTCAACCCTTGAGTTTTTGCAATATTAATCGATGTACCAGTTGCCAATTGGGAAAAATATGTTGCCATAAATATATTATTGACGTCACCAAGATTGGCTGCCGTACAAGTAGCGCTGCCCCCACTGCCCTGGGTCAATAAATGAAACATAGAGGGACGGAGACAGAGGGCAACCCTGCCCGACCACCCAGAAATACACATGATCAGTCAGCTGACCATTAGAAAAAGGACCATTTGAAATTCGACTACTGATATAATTATATAGACTTTTCCCCCACATTTTCCAAAAAAACATTATGCAAAAATAACCAATTAACCGTGTCAAATAAAGTGTTGATCTAATGAAATAATAGCCAGCGCATTACCTTTTGACTCTGCCTAATCAATAATATCACGTAACATAAACAAACGATAATAACCAGATGATCTCTCCCCTTCCCCCAAAACCCTCTCCCTGGAACGTACATGTTCCCCCTACACTGCTCTAATATTAGACTCAACATCGGGGTTTCCCCCAACATTACTCTGATGGTGCAAATCCTCAATGCGTTTCCGCCTCTCCCTTGATACCCTAACCCCATGCCTAGTTAGTAGTCCCTCAATGCACCCCTTAATCTCACTTCACCACTGAATCAAACCCATGCTAAACACTCGGCCATTCCTCATAATCAGTCTTTGAATCATCAGTAATAAATTATCTTTCGAAAGAGAAGTATTACCCTGGCCTCATAATTCCTCGATCTCCCAGGTAGACCCGAGCAGTGATCTAGGAAGGGGGGAGAAACGCAAATAACGCCTGATAGTCGGATTTCCCTGGGATATAAAACCTATCCAAAAAGAAAGCTCTGATCCTTACCCTGGTGAACCCAAGTATGACCAGACTCCGCGGGAAAGGATGAACGATGACGACCAATCAATGGAAAAACCAGACCAGATTAACTAGCTCAGTGCTGCCTATGAAAGGAGTCCCCCCTACGATCTAAATCCGATATAATGCAATTGAAATATCCTCTAAATAAAACAATATCAGCCCCTGTAATGAAAGTACTTAAATGATTGAAAGGAGCTTTCGCTCCTTCATAATGGCGGACACGAGAACACTCATAACGATTTACAACTAAAATCCATGTACCACTATCGTTTGTAGACTTACTATATGAGAAATAGCATTGACCCTCCCAATGATGGCGTAAATACAATGAATCCCCAATAGATGAAAAATGAGTTTCCTGTAAAAATATAATATCAATCTGTAAAGTAGTGCATAGCTGTAACAACTGAAAGCATTTTCTGTTGTCACGTAAACCGTTAACATTGATAGTGACTGAATCAAAAATGTTGTGAAAAGACAAACGTGCAGATTAAAAAGCCGGGGTTGGGTACCCAAAGAATAAGTTATCTAGGTGAAACACAGCGAAACTCATTAAAGTAAGCCTCCCCTACCTGGATCACCAGTCGTGGGTGGGCCCTCGCCATGCGGGTGGCCCACTCATCCGGGTTGTTACACGGGGCCTTGTAGATTGTGCAGTCCATCTGCAAGGCCTTGTGCAGTCCATTTGCAGCTGCTTCTCGTCAGGGTGGGCCCTCTCCAGGTGCTGGCGGTAATCGTCACACCAAACGAATGGCTCCACCGGGCAGTGCAGGCCATCCAGGGTTTTTGTGGAGGAAAACCGGCGATGCCTAGTCAGTGCCTTCCCCACCGAGCCAGATATTGACCAGGCACGCCGTCGGTTGGTTTAAGACCGTGTCTGGGACCGCACCGGGATTCCTTCTTCCCCTTGGCGCTCCTGCGCTTCCCCATCTAATATGGCTTCTTCCAACCTGCAGTCGGAACCTCCTGTAACCGCTCCACTGACACTGCCACCGATGGCAAGACAGCAACCCGTTCCCTCGGGGCCAACAGGTGTGACGACCCTATCACAGGAGCCTTGCTCCTCCCACGGCAGCGACCACCACCTGTTTCTGGAGGATCTTCCCCCAGAGAGCCCTGACTGGAGGGCTCAGCCGCTGAACCATCAGGTGGGGCTGGATCGTCCAGTACCACGTCCTCTACCGCCACCAATGGAGGTGCAACGACCGACTTCGTCTCCACGGCGTATGGCACCATGTACATGGCACTCGAAACACCATTCCGCACTGCATCCCTAATTGACGTATACTTCCTGCCCCAGCGGTGACACGTCAGGGGCTGACCACAGTACCGGAACCAACATGGCCGTTCAGTTTCTTGCTGGCGTATGATACTGGAAATAGTTCACCCGCTTCCCCCTGCAGTAAGAGTGCGCCTACGCCTGGTGATCAGGCAAACTCAGCAGTGGACATCGCAACAAACTATCCTTCAGCGAGTTGAGAGCTAATTCTTGGCTCGCTCCCCAAACTAGTTCATTTGGTGTACCTTTCTTCAGCAAATTTGTCAGAGGGCACGCAACTGAGGCAGCATCGGGAACAAAACTACGGAAGTAACCAGAAATGGTATACTTTCTTTCTTAGATCCCGGTCTATCTGCTTTCATGATTGCTTCTGGTTCCGACTACATGACCCAGAAACGACACTTCTTCGCATCCGAGATGACATTTTAAAGGTCGTGCTGTTAGATTGGCAGTACGAAGACGCTCGAATACATCCATGACGCTTCGCACATGCTCCTCCCAACTTGATGAATGAATAAGAATATCATCAATGTAATTATTCCCTATTTTGAACGACGCAACATTTCACGCATCACTCTGCTGAACGATGTCGTCGCGTTGACCAAACCGAACCGCCTGGTCTCAAACCGTTACAACCCCCGTGGGTAATGAGGGCTGCGTACTTTTTTAGCTTCCGTCGAGTGGAATCTGCCAGTATCCCTTACTCAAATCCAGTTTTGTGAAATACAAGTCTTGAGACAAGGTAGCACAACTTTATTGCTGATCGGGGATTGACTCGGCGTCTATAATAGTTATCTGATTTAGGCGCCTCGCATCTACGCAATTGCGCTGGGAGCTGTCGGATTTGCGCAGAGTCACTAATGGAAACGCCCAGTCACTTTCTCACCAGAGCATGAGGGATGATATACGGTTTACATCGGAACGGAGTATTGTCTGTCACCTTGATTGTGTGTTAACCAAAGTTCGTCCTACCTGGCCCGTCAGTTAACACGTCGTTAAAACTTCCCAATATGCGCTGCATCTGTTTTGACTGAAGTTCGTCTACTTCTTGATTGACCTGAACTAGTTCCATCCTCTCTTTTCGGACCGCATTCGGGAAATGAAGTTTCTCGCTAGTTACACCTGTTGGTTATATACTATCGTATCGATTAGAGCCAGCGCTACTTCGACAAATGCACCCAGGTACAGGGGTTTGTTGACGCTTTTTTCCGCAGTGTCCCTCCTGAGATACAGATTGAGCATATTCGCGTGGTACGTTCGCGTTTGATTCCCAAGATCTACACGATAGTTCATTAGATCATTCTTTTCGGTTATTTTGAACGGCCCTTTCCCTTGCATTAGGAGTTTGTTAGTGTCGTCAGGCAGGAGCAGGGGGAACGAATATTAAAAATGCGAAAGGACGTATTAGGAAATACGCACACAACGACCCTCCCCATCCCTTCGTATGTTCTCAAATTGGCAACGTAATTTACCGGAAAAGGCACTCGCTACACCACAGGAGTGGGTAGCAATCGCCTCCGAATCCCCCCCCCCCCTCAAATCGATTTAAAGAAGGAATATTCGTCTGAAAGTAAACAAGTATCTTGTAAGAGAACAATATCAAACTTAAGAAGTTGTAGCCATAATAGTGTATCCTTACACTTGACAGTATCCCTAAGGCCGTGTATATTCAATGTACAAATTGTAATAGAAATCATGATGAAACAAAATGGCGTAGTTTCCTACAAATGTAAAATGAGATAAAACGTAGTTTCCGACAGAACATATAGAATGCATGGTATCCCATTATATAAATATAGATATACTAAAATATACTCTCACAATATACGGCAAAATTTCAGTTTAAAAAATAGTCACAGAGTCTCACTGTTTCGACGAATAAAACTGGTTGAAGTCATCCTTCCCCTGCTCCACGACCATTCATGGGTGGGCCTTGATAGTGTGGTTGGCCCACTATCCAGGTGTGTTACACGTTACAGGACACTTCCATGGTGCACCCGGAACTCCTTGAAGTTCGGGAAGGGGATCACCATACACCCCCACACCTGGCAGCAGAACCATGGAACCTTCTTGTGGAAGAAAGGCGACGCCTGTACAATTTCCATGGCTTCGTGCTCCTCGTTCGTGTTTGACCTCGAATGGGTCAGAGGCCGGATACGGGAACTTGCTAGTTCCCGTTTGGTACCAGGCTGTGAGCGTGAGGCCGATCTTCTGCCGTTTTACTCCCGTCGCCGCCTCCGTAGACGTATCCCCACCAGTCGAGGCTGCCGGGGGAGTGCCCCCTTGGCAATGGAAGCACCTCAGCTCGTGGCCCATCTGCTGTACGTGCCCAGGTCTTCCACACTTGTGGGAGGTCAGATGTTGGCCCCAATAACGGAACCACCACGAACGTCCACCTATCGCCATTGACGAAGATATGACCCGCTCCAACTCTGCGTGAGCCTGTCGAATTCCCGTCTGTATATGCGGGATCCTGGGGTTGGTCAGGCGCTCGAACTTGTGCACTTTCCCATAGCACCCAAGGATAGTCCGGATAATCTGGTAGTCAGTCTCCACAGAAGCGTGCAGCACAGTGACGATCTTGATTGCCGTAGCATGAAATGGTGCCCCAAAGATGCCGACTTAGATAGATCTGTCCAGTGCCTTCGCCTCAACTCAACCGTAGCGAACGTGATGTCATATCGATGTCCTGGTAAACTGTTGTACTCCGATTAGATGAGCCGGTGGGATCCCATGCTGCTTTAACACGTCATAGATAGCTGGGTACTCCTGAAACTTCAAGAGCACCGTATGATCTCTCGAACGATGATTCATTGTTATTGCCCGAAGGCCGCAGTCAATACGTAAACTGTAATCAAATATACCGTGAACTTAGCCAAAAAGCCGAGAAACTGAACAAATATCCCATGATGTAACCCAAATCTCCCTAAACTCAGTCCCAGACTATCTGTTAAGATCAACCAAAATACAAGTCCTAATATCATTTTTAACCTCACTAACAAACACATAATCAGAATACCCCTCATGTTAAAAAAAAAACATCTAACACCGCCTCCTCCAAATAGCCCGCTTAGTAGCACAAAGTATATACCATACCCACGCCCAAGCATGAGTATACGCATAACCGTTACATGAAGAAATGGGCAACCCCAGAATGTATGTTCTATATCATCATATTTGTGAAAACACATAATAATAGAACAAGCATGACGGTACGAAAGTGAAACATTATCTGAATGTGGAACTAAATTCGACGAAAGTCTCGGGAAAATATCCCTCAACTTCATGGCACTAAAATACCGAGCAAAGGAATAATTACATGACACAATGTCGCCGCCCACCAGGAACGGAAATAATCGCCTAACGAAAAGCCCTCATTCTAGTTCGAACGTCATCTAACCCAAAACCGCTCTCCCAGCTCAAAAGTAACAACTTGTCTTAAAACTAATTCTGTCTTGTTACTCCAAATAAACTTATAAACAGCCTTCAAAAAGCGTCCATAAAACCAATCCCCAGGTAAATAGACTACGGATGTATAATAAAACAAAGGATATATACAAGTAATTACAATATCGACCTTGCCAAGAAGCGACAATCCTCAGTCACCCCGGGATTTCAACCTCTGCTCGGCCTTCAATAATAACGAATTCCAATAAGAAACAATACAATAATAAACTCCGAAGCACACCCCGTTAACTCTAATCTGATTGTCCACCCAATCAAAATCCCCTTTTGACTTCCTTCTGACGAAATCCACTAATTATAGACCCTGAGTTTTAGTTCAACGAAGCACCAGTTGCCTTCTCAAACATATAAACAACATTAAAGATATAATGTCACTCTGGGATGACGCAACACAAGTAGCATCATCAGCATATTGCAATAATTTACCCTTTCTCCCTCCACCCCCAGGAACATGGAACCCCTTGATAGAATTATAACTAGCGATGAAACGAGCCAAAATCTCCACAAATAAAACATATAGTGAGCTAGTGAGCTAGTGAGCTAGTGACAACAAACAACCTAGACGAACCCCCCTCGAAATAATTACGTCCTCCCCCAACTGACCATCAATTATTGACCGACTCATATTATCAAAATATAAAATACGGACCCATGTGATGGAATACTCCCCAAATTTCAAATGACGTAACATCTTAAACAAAAACTCCCAATGATCCTTATCAAAAGCCTCATGCTGATCAATATAAATTAGTGCAATAGGGCTTCCCTTAACTTCGAAAAGCCGACAATATATCTGATCAAAACTATAGTATGATGAATGAACGGAACGGAACACGTCTGACAAACACTGATAACTGAATCTTGGTAGCATTACACACCTTCTGCATGTGCCTATTTTCGCCACACTTTACGGCACGTAAGTTGTAGACCCCAATACCGAAACCACCCGCTCCTCCCCTCAATCATCATGGACGATGGAATATCCTTGTCCAGGTCCATCCTCGCCTGCCGGGTCCCCGTGTTGATGTGAGAGATCTTCGGGTGCTTTAACTTCCGCAGGTCATGCACCTTGCCGTGCCGGGACATGATGTGGCGAATCACATTGTCGTTTGTGTTGACCGGTGCATGTATTACCGTGACCACCTTCGTGGTGGACGCGTACGACGTAGCCTAGAAAGATTTGGACTTCTCTGGCACCGGCCAGTACCTCCTTCGGTAATCTGAGATAATTACGATTAAACAACCTCGCAAACATGAAATGGCTAGAATACGCTACACCCGCTTCAAACATAGGTAACAAAGGTTTGTCAAGGAGAACCTTCAGGGTGACATCCACGTTATCAAGGTCTAGACCCCGGGCGTCCAAGCACCACGACATCGCATACAATTGTACAAACCTCACGAACGAAGCGGACCAATTACTATTTACACTATTGACAGAGCCAACAATAACACAAATAATCGTCAAACTAGAGTCACCCCAAGCAACATTACCCTCAAGCTTGCGTCCCCTAAGAGAACCAAGCCTTAAACCACACATATTCTTCAAATTCAAAGAAGCACCGTTGGCCTGCTCAAATAAACTAACAACTTTAAAGAACTCCACGATGTCACGCTGGGAAGATGCAACACGAGTCGCATCGTCGGCATATTGGAGTCGTTTTATAACATTTCAAGCTCCTTCGGGGACACGGAACCCCGATATGTTATGTGACTGTTTGATATACTAAGCTCGATGAATAACACATATAAGGCCGGTGACAGAGGGCAACCATACCTGACCACCCTAGACGTTAACAGTCTCTGGAATCATGCCGTTCCCCATGACACGACTACCTATGTCATTATACAAAATACGAATCCAATTTCAAAATACATCCTCCAAATTTATTTTACGCAAAATCCTAAACATGAAATTCAAATTGACCTTATCAAAAGCTTTGTGCAGATCGATAAAAATAAGGGCACGTTGTTTAACAGGTATAAAGAAGTTCAAGATACAAGTACGCACCCTCTTCTCCTAAAGGGAGTTTGTTCTGTGGGTTGTTGTATATATAGTTTCTTCTGTGGGTTGTTGTATAGATGTTTAAAGCTAAATTATGGAATCTGCCATCACGAACGACTCCAGGGCTATTTTTTTGGGCCGGTAGAAAATAATGCTAAAAAGCGGACATGAGGGTCATTGATGAACGGTGTCATTTTCAGGACGTGGTTTACATGCCGAATTCCTCATATTTACATCATCAATGATATCACGGATTTGAAGTAGGTTATCATGAATGGACCTACCAGGAACGGAGCAAGTCTGAAACTAACCCGTGATACAAGAAATTCTTAATTGTATCATCTTAGCAATAATCTTATGATCGACAGTGTGTAAACTAATGGCAAAGTCACAACCGATGTCCTCTGAGTAGAAGACAACATCCCGCTAACGGAAATATCATTATTCACGTCACGCGAATCTTGCCTGAGAATATCGAAAAACCGTCAATGCCTGGTGATTTGTTCCTAACCATGGCGTCCAGCGCGTTCTTAACCTCGGCCAAAGTAAATGGCTGATCCAGCGGCTCTTCATCGTTGTCTGGAACAGAGACATTAATACAATCTTGAAATTCATTTTGAAACAAATCACCGTGACTTACATCATTCCAGTGTGGATATTGATAACAATTACGAGAAACATTGATAACATCGTCACCGTGAACCACCTGACCTTGAGTATCTCTGACCCGACAATGACTTACTGACATACTCTCCACAGTACGCTCCTGCCGAAAGGAAAACTCTCCCCCCTCTTCGATAAATCTCTCCCGTAACCTAATATAGGCCCCTACTCTCCTCAACAATGACCTTCTCAATCTCCTCCTGATCACCAGCTACGCACCTGAACCGAAGATCATCCAGGCGACGGCGCTTCTCACGCGCCAGCCTAACCCCTTGCTCAATTATTAAATTTTTACTACGACCTTTAATGCACTCCCACTGATAATAATAATAATGATGAACATGTGTATGGCGCCCTACAAAGAACACAGCGCCTAACACAATAACAGTTAACCTGAAGCAAGGTTAAACTATCTAGCGTTACCGTACAAGTATGTTTTCAAGGAACGTTTGAAAACGTTTATATTAGTAGCCTCACAGATGTGCACAAGGAGCTCATTCCACATGCGAGGAGCGGCAATGGAGAATGCATGATCTCCAACATTCCTATAGAACATCTGGGAATGGCAAGTCTGGTCACATCCGTGGACGAACGGAGGCTGTAACGGCTAGAGGTTCTCAAGAGAGTTGAACCTCTCCTTCAAGGTAGTCCAAATATTATAATGTATACACAAATCATCAATAGAATCATCATCATCATCTAATGTAGAAACATTACATTTCCAATAACCGCCCTTCTGATTGATACCTGCACCATTCAAATTAAATTTGACAGACACCAACTCGTGGTCGGAAGAAGGAAAACAAATACATTGCACATCAGAGAAAGTAAACTCCTTACTCATATACATTTTGTCAAGCCGGAAACTCTGGTGAGTACTCACCAGAGCGATCCTGCTGCGACAAAATACAATTAAAATATCCTCCGATAATGAGAGGGTCACTGCCACGAGTGTAATTATGAACATTCTTGAAGAATACAATACGTTCACCTGGCGGACAAGGAGCATGAACATTGCATATACGAAATGAATAATTCTGAAAACTAAAAAGAACAGAGCAACACCGACCATTGTTATCGACTGGCGATTGCCACCCCCGAAGAGTGATTGTAGGCGGCACTAGAATAAAATACAGGCCCGTCCCACATACTTTTGATTAATGAGATTAAAACAATTTCCAGAACCAATATACCAAGCCAAGTGATGACTTGCCTGCACTTCCACTTGTCCCTCAGACCAGGAACATTAATACTAGCGATTGGAAAATTATACTTTTTGACAAATAGGAAAGTCAAGAGAAAGACGATACAACTGAGAGAAAAAGTACGAACTCTAAGAAATGCACACTGACAGCAGAGTGGAAAATAGAAGACTCTAACCTAAGCGTGGAGCAAACCAGTAGTTGAACCACGATAAATCGTGCTCCAACGTCATCCTCGGATGGACCGAAGCTAGGTGGTTCGCCCCCTCTTGAGGCGAGTTACAGGATGCCGAATAGGCGGTCGCAGGACACTCAAAGCGAGCTTGCGGGCGCTTAGGAGGAACACCCGCAGTATGCATGTGGAACTGATTATAGGAGGCAAAACACTCGAACAGCCCTCTGCAGGGCACTGGAACCAGGGGGCCGGAGATGTGAATATATATGACCTGTGGACCAAGTCCTTGGCTCGCCCTACGTTATCAACTCTGCCACTTCCCACTCTTCCTCGCACCGGTTCTGGACCTCGTCCTAGAGCTGGACGGAGGGACCAGGGCGAGACATGTCACGCCCAGCCCCGACAGGACCAGTCGTACTCACTCTATCCGGTAGCCTACCCCTGTCCGACACACGATTGACCTCCCCTTGCTCACTTTGACTCACAACCTTACCACCACTCTTTCTCCCAATCTGCCCACCCTGATCTCCGACGGAATAATATATAGTAACATCACATCCCTCTTTTCATCAATTAGAATAGATTGCATACGTGGGGTTCAATATGATAACTACCATGATAATGTAATAACCATCATAGATCAAGCATTGATCTTGGGGTTACTTCACGAGTATGATAATTGTCATTAATAATGAGAGTACGCTCAGGATTGGAGATGGTAAACTCTGCCATTCAAAGGTTACATCCGTCTTGAGCAATTCGCGCAAGGAAACTGTATGGCTTGACACATTTGGTATGAAGGGTGCCATGTAAGTTACGATACCCAGATATTGCTTTAATTCAGTCGCACTAGTTGGTTTTTCAATAGCCTGAATGGCCTCGACATTCACAGGATCGAGATAAATACCGCCCGCATCATAGATCTGCCCGAAGAACTTGGTTCCCTAATTTCACACTTATCAATGTTGCTACATTCATCAGCGTAAGCAGGTCTCAGTCAGCTCCTGCTCAGTTTTGCCAAAGACACACACATCGTCTGATATTCCTATGGTACCTGGTTCATCTTCAACTTGAAGACGTCCTGACTGAGACATAGACTAAAGGGTAATCGCTCAAAGAAATAACGAGTAAAAGGGCTGTTGAATGTCGTAAGCTTACTCGACTCTTCATCAAGTGGTAAAGACAAGTAGCCATGTTTTGCGTCCACTTTTGAGAACACATTGCTATCAGCTAATTTTTGAGTAATTTCCTCACAATTAGGGACACGACAATGACTTATCTCCATTGTCATATTTAGGTCTTTAGGATCAAGTCGAGTTCGCCATTTGCCACTCGGCTCACGGGAATAGACAAGACTAGAAACCCAGTCAGTAGGCCATGAAATTGATTCAATAACCCCAAGGGACACCATCTTATCAAGCTCCTATTTAATCTCAACATTAAGTCGGACTGGACATCTAAGCACAACATACACAACATGGGGCACAGATTTATCAATCGTGATGTGGAAATTAGCCTCAAACTTTCCAATGCCTTCAAACCTATCAGGGTAAAGCTTTTGGAGATCTTCCTTGGATTGTACACTGGGTTCTTCAACAATGAGACTGCAATAGACAGTCACTAGTTTCGAAGCAAGACATGATTGAAGGCTAAGAACAGCTGGGCCTTCCACATCAGCCACATGGATGTTAACTCTCAACTGATCGTCATCATGCCTATATGTTAGATAATAAACACCAAAATGGTATATTCGACTACCATTATAGGATGTGATCAGGGTATCACTAGGTGTCAATGAAGCAAGCGGGATTGGTTTCCCTTGATCATTCATCTTATGGGGGTACATTTGCCCGAAAATACGCAATGTGAGTACATCTCCCTGGGCACCAACCTTCAACGTTGCAGGCTTTCCATCGACCCAAGTATACACGTTTGCAGAATCCTTAGTTTTGAAGTCTGAGCCCTTTATGTTATCCATGTTATTAGGTTCGAACTTTAATTGCTCTACACCCACATTATTTGTACTACTATCATTTCCTCTTTGATTTTGGAAGATTGATCATTGGGACCATGTTCGGGATATTGACCTTTTCATGAATCTTGACGGATTTTTGGAGCGACAGACAGTTTGCCGATGATTTGCTTTGCCCCACGAATGACAGTTACTTCCAAATACAGGGCATTTCCCACGATGCTGAAACTCTAAACCACACCGATTGCATGTTTGATTGGCATTGCGGTCACAACCAATCAGGAATCAAATGAAACCTCAGTAGTTGCCGAGTTTTCATATGCTCTTCAGTGGCCTCATAGGTACGAGCTAAATCAATTGCCTCGTCAAGTGTTAACTTCACATCTTTGCATAGGAGCTTCTCCTGGACATACTTCTCGGGGTACCATAAATAAGGTGTTCGATCAACCCAGCTTTCAATTCATCATTACCAAACTGGCATTTTGCACCTGGTAATTAATTCATCAACATTATCAGACTCTTGTTGTTTCAATGTCTGCAACTGGTAACATGCTAATCGATGATTGGATTTTGATTGGAGCTGCTTCTCGAAACAAGCAATAATTTCCTCGGGACTTTCTTTTCGTTTGTCTGCCAAGTCCCACGTTTAATGGACAATAATGTCTTCTTGGCCCAACCACAATAACAAATATGTAACTTTCTCCTTATTGGATTCGGTAGAAAATAGTCCTGAGAATATCAAATTGCATTAACTGGTGAAATTCTCGAATGCCTGTGGTAAATCATGAGATTTCCAATCAAATGAAGGGGGGCACAACTCCTATAGACCAGCCATTTTGCAATGTTACATGTAATCTGGCAACACTTTAGGGGCCTTATGTTATTAATAGGAATACACGGTGTTTTATGGTATCACCGTATAACTTGGTGATTCAGTTTAAAAAAATCAGTTTCTAAGTTCGTTGAAAATACACCAATCGCCATGCCGGTTGTAGACTAGTTAACGTTCATCTTAGTTGAAGTATATACGTTACATCTGATGGTTGCAGTTTAGGCTAGGATCATCCGGAACAGTTCGTTTCAGGGGTTGTGAATGGTAACAGTTATACACCGCTGCCACCATGTAATGTTACGGGGCGTGAGTATACTGATACTAATACTACGATAACTCTGGAGTAGGATAACATGACAAGTACGAACTGTTGAGTGGAGCCATGGTCCGTTTTGAGCATATTCTAGAACTTAGGGAACTGAAAGAAAGACATGTCTTGATAGCAACCTAACTGAACAACAACGAAGGGATGTGTGCCCCACGTGTAAGAGCTATATATACTAGAAAGTGGATGCATCCTATCGGATGCTTGGCAGGTCAGAACAGTATGATAAATATGTGGATAGTGGGTGCACGGAATAATTTTGGTAGCATCACAGTGGGAGGCTATTTGAAATCACGCATGGTCGTGGTAGTGCCTAACTTCCAGTGAGGCAAAATTCATTCTGTAGTACAACGTGTGAATGTACTACAACAACGTGTGAATGTACTACTACAACGTGTAAGGTTACTACTACACCGTCTGAATTTACTACAACAACGTGTGAATTTACTACTACAACGTGTAAATTTAGTACTCGTAATGAGTTTACGCGAAATCGAGTGACCATTTTGGCGTTCCATTCTTTGGCGGTGTGTTATCGGATTTGCATATCACATTCAGTTAAGAGGTTGTCTTGTTTCTCAGTGGGTGTCTACTAGTCTTTGTTGAACGTCGACCCCTGTCTGTTCCTCATCAAACCACTTGAATTGGGTGTTCATGTGCATTCTGTGTTTTCTGTTTTTTTTTAATACTTGTTCACGAAGACCACAGAGTATGAATGGACGAAATGCATTGTAATCGATAATCGTATGTACTTGCTGTATGCAATAACAAGCCGCCATTGTAATATTAGTTCAGCTTCACTAATAGTTTGGTTCATGCGCAAACTCTGATGGCTCGTTGCTACTATCACTCCTGAGGCTGCTGCATGGGCACTGTATAGTAAATGCATATTGTAATTCGCCATCCTCTGTTGGCCGTTTACCCGTGTCCGTATCTACCCACGTCGAAAGCACACGCAGACGTCCAATAGTTACCGAACCACACCGAGTTGCGTCACATAGTTTAATTCTCCTGTCTATTATGTGTTGAGATTACCGGTGCTTGCTGTTCACGAATATAATACCTGTTCTATGCAATGACACGTGGCCTGAATATTAGTATACTGCTGTTGATATAGCGTTACCAGTTCTGTTGGTTTTCCAGTATGTGTTGATTGGCAAAAATAGTTGTTATTATTAGAAATATTGTGTAGATTTACGAGACGAGTAGGGGAGAGTGGGGATGAAAGTCACACAAAAAATGTTTTTTGTTACAACTACAAATTGACAGATGGTAGCAAGATCCAAATACACCCACTGATAGAGGATGGTGCAACCTACTTTCATACACAATTGTTCAAGCGTAGGTGATTGCGGTTCTGAGCTATGAGTCGAATTTCAAAATGTTGTTGTGACAACCTGCCCCGTGGTTGTGGCAGGTTGTCACTTGGTATAAGGATGGTTGTCACATTAGAAAATATCATCCAATTAACGGCAATCTTACATTATTTTTAGATTTAAATTGGCAATGATGTATGTGTATGGATATGTCCCTTGTCTAAATCATGTACTACATTTTCAATATTGAGTTGGACGGGTGTTTTTCATGCGCAGTAACAAGATACGCACTG